>BEXV01001332.1:74563-90313 GCA_003118195.1 Hemicentrotus pulcherrimus
AACCGTGGGAGGTATGATTTGTATGTGAGGTACAAAAGAGCTTTGCGTTTATCTAGCTCTCAGAAACGTGATTCTGGCTGTATGTCACATTCAAAACGCACCTTTTTGCGTCTTTAGATATGGGCATATCTAAAGACGTTTGAAAAAGGCTTTGCGTTTATCTACAACTGAATTTGCCAGAAAGACGTTTGAGAAACCTGATTCTAGCCAAAAATTTCCTAGATAAACGCAACCCTAGAGGGTAGCTTTCTAGGGGGTAGTTGACTGGGGTGGTTATCCGGGGTGGATGTCCAGGGGGAAGGTGTCCGGATAAGAACAGATAAGTGTGAAGAAAAAAATCTGAAAATTTGCATTAAAATCACAATAGTGACAAAACACATTGCATGATGTTTGAAAAATGAGAGAAAATTACCTTACACAACCTGTTTGGCAGAAAGGTAATGAGTTTTAGAGGCACGTTGCCCGAAGAGATGGTGAATTGCCTCTGTAGGAAAAGCCAGCAGCAAAAAAGTATGAAGCCATTACTTAATGGCATTGTTTAACAAAGTTTCCAGTTTTACAAATGCATAGCCCTACATGTACATGTGTACATGTACGTGTTATGAGTGTCTGTGATATCATGTACATGTAATATTGAAGCCCTAAAAAATTTGGCTTCAAAATGATCATGAAGTGCTTCAAAACAGTAAACATCTTTTGAGTGACTGGTTTTACCAAACTCATTTTCCCCAATGTACTGTAGTTTTATAAAAACGTTCGGAAAACTATTTTTCAAAAAACTTTGAATTCCAATCATAAATGTCTTGATAATAAGACCGGCGATTGACTTGTAAAAGTCATTGGATTCCTGACTGACCTAAAGATATATAATTATGATTGCAGCATGTACCGTCCAGAATATATTTTGAGTAGTGCCTTAAGGTAGAAGGCACTAGTAATTTAATGATACGTTTTAAAGATAAAGACCAGTTTTGGTCATGTGATTGCATTGTGAAAGAAACGTTGTGAAATCAATCAGAAAAGGTTGATCATCTAGCATATAAGTATTGGTGTGTACTGCAAGGTTTAGAATCATCAAAATGATAAGAAATTTGGCCCAGTCTTGGTAAAGTTACAAGTACTGTACACAGAAAGATGTATATGGGATTACGCACATGTGCGCGACACGTGCGTTTATCTCTAAAATGCCAATAGATAAAACTAATTTACCAAATATATCAATTAGTAGCATTTTCCCGGCAAATTTTTTATCATCGTATTAGTCAAAACATTCTTTTACAGGATTGGTAATAAGAGCTTTCATTTCATTTTTTGAAATTGGGGCGTTTCCAAAACTGGTCTTAATCTTTAACAAGACAAATGGGAGAGTTGACCTAGACTACATCATGATCCATGCACTGCAAAAATGCCAATTTGAGATTTGCATAGCTAGATGTATAGTGATCTTATATTTAAAACATTCATAACTCTCTAAATATTGTTCAAAAATTATTTCACACTTTTGCCTTTCAATAATATTATTGACTGCTTTTACACAAATAAACTTGTTACAAGGGTTGGATAGCCCTTTAATAAAATGCTTTGGGGACTAACACCCCCACAATTTTGCCTCATTATGACAACAGAGTCATTTGTTAACATGTACATTTGAAGTGGTTTTGAGGTGTTTTGTTGTCTGATGCAGACATGAGCTAATTATCTCAACATTAATATGCAATTCAGACTAGTTGACATTTATAGGAAACTCAATTTAAGAAATGTGGTACTTGATAAAGAATTATTGTTATAGCCAAAGGAGCATACAGTCTAGAAAAAGGGGAATCATATTGATGTACGATTCTCATACATGTATATAGCAGCTATGTTGAATCCTTGTAATCTGGACAAGGGTTAAGGGAGAAAGAATATCACTCAAAACTAATCCATATCTACCAATATTATGTACAAATTCCTGCATTCTAAAAAAATATTGACAGATACAAAATGTATGATATCACAAGAAATCATATTCTTAGCATCAAATATACATGTACATAGTAGTCACAAAGAATATGTATAACCTTATTAACCTACTGTGTGTTTATGGTCCTTTTTGGTCATCTTTTTGACACTATACAGGTAAATCCTCAGAGTAAGATATAAAAAATAAAAGTCTCACATACGTAAGCTTTTTTCTTTCTGTTCTTTCAAGTATTTCATGGCTAATTCAGAACTCTAAAAAACTATTTTCAGTGTCAGTAGTAGTAATAAAATTGAATTATGCTTTCATTGCACAATAGAAATGAGGGTGTCTCTACAAAATACAGTGTGTGAAGTCATTTGATCAATCATTAACTAAAAGGAGTATAAATCCTAGAAAATAGAAAAAGTATATAGTGTTGGCATATGACATTAATAATAGACCTGTGCACTTCTTTTTAGATTCCTTCTACAGTATTTCATGTTTTTCTCTGAAAAAGTAATAATAGAATATGCAGTTTCTTCTCGCTTCTGAGCAGGTTTTGACATTTAATCTGGCGACAGTAGTCCTACACGTCTGCATCTCTGCACAATCCATTGTTATCTCTCCGCATTATCAGATCCTATAATATGAAGTGATGTGTGGGTGTATGAAGATAAAAACAAAGTAGTAAGAGTCCTCAAAAATGTGACGTCTCCAGCTAAAGATGGGATTTATCGTGGATAATCAGGTCAAAATTTAAGAGAAACTTGATCTATTACATCAGCCGTCCATCTCTGACCACATGCTAGTACACATTTCTCGGCTTGTATGTGGCATAGAAAACATAGTCTCAGGAGATTCGTGGGCAGAGAAGACTCATCACGTTCAAATTAGCATGGTTTTTATCAAGGTTCAATGAATAATGATGCTAGATCACTTTTTAAAAAGATTTTAAAGGATAAAGAAGAAAAATAATAGAGGCCAGCTAAGTTAAAGTTTGAAGCAATATCAAATTAAAACTGGGAAAGTTATGAGGTTTTTAAGTCGTCATCAATGAAATTCAAATTAGCAACAATTTCCCATTTGCTCTGTACAGAAATGTCATAAACTTTTATTTTTTTAGTTATCAATGACAAAAATATATATGTTTCCATACAGGGGTATATAGAAACATATTTGTAAAAACCATATTTAGGGTGCATGTATGATTGAATATTTTAATTTTAAAGGGAGAATAGACATTTCTGAATAAGTTAATATATAGCAAATGGGAGAGAACTTTGTAATGTACGTCTTTCTCTTATTTTGTCAGCTTCTATCAAAACCAACTTAATATTATGATGGACTTTTTAAGCTTTCTAGATCAAAATGATAATTTAGTTCCACATATTTTGACACAATCTGCATAGTCTCAATCTGGACTATAAAATCTCCTAGTAAAAATCCAGTTACAGAAAAAGGTGGTTGGGAAAACACTGGTAAAAATAGGAATAAGGCGCATGTGACCAGTCACTGACTGCATGCATAAAACTATAGAAATAAGTGCATACTGTAATACATGCACATGTTTGAAGTTTTGAAGTTTATTAACAACAACTTGTTGTATGTATATCATGAAACAAAGAATGCAAGGCAAAAAAAAAAAAAAAAAAAAAAAACTGTACATACATGTAATGTACAAAACAATGCATTACTGCAAAAGCTTACTGAAAACACATTTATACAAAAGTTCAAGTTGTTGCTAATAGAAAACTAAAAGTTAACACAAGTGCTAGTCGAGATCGGTTTTCTCTGTTCGCTATATATATCTATAGTGTATCTCTTCATTACTATAGCATTATACTAGTTCTAACACTTGTATTGTATACATTCAAAATACAAAACATTACCAACTGCTAACAATAACATAACAGATGGTTTATTTGTTCATCGAATAAATTTTGTGGGTGTTACAAAATCAATATCTTCATTTTTTGTTCTCTAATCTTCTGAGGTAAGCTATTCCAAAGCTTCGGTCCAACAAATTGGCAAGGGTAGCATTGCATTTTATTTTCCTCATGTTTCTTAAGTATGATGTACAATCTTACAATAATATTATAATGTGTGTGGCAAATTTCTATTATACAAATCATATACAAATGTTAAAACTGCCAGTTCATGCACACCATAAACATCCAATACCCCCAATTGTTAATAAAAAGTGGTCCGGACGATGTTCTCAATAATGAAAGCTGTTATGACAATTAGTAACATGATTTTGGGTGTGGATAGAATCCATTCTAAATGTCCTCGAAGATCTGCTACCAACAATATGCATATACCCCTTTCACATTAGTGTTAAAAAAAGGGTCCAAACTTGCATGTGCAATGTAGTCTAAACAGGGATTGGAATGTCAAAAAAATATGGATGGTCTTTAGTAGCACTCCTCTAAGATTGAATCTCTACTATTAAATGTGCTCGATCTACCATAAATCTCTGTGTATAAGACGCATCCCTATTTTGGGGGCCAAGAAAAAAAGGGGGGAAAAGATTGTTTTGTTTTTTTGCCCGACTCCGTAGCCAGCAAGCCATGTCGGTGTTCAAAAACCCACACAGGAAAGGACCTTCATTTTACTGTGAGGTGCAGTTGGAGGCACCAATTTTTGCTTGTTAACTTGTAACAAATAATAATAACAATGAATTTATCACAATAATGAACATTTAGTAATAATGAAGTTATCAGAATAATGAACATTTCAATGTTCATTATTCTGTTAATTAGTTTTTAAAACTAAAGATGGCAGGCAAGTCCAAACAGAAATCCAGGTAGTGTTGTTCTAGTTTCCGAGTGGTATGACTGAGCCGGACGACATTGCCAGGCACAGTGCTAGTTGAAGGGCATAAATCAATTTCTTTCTTTTTTTGTATTTTTTTTTGTTTTGTTCCCGTGTATTAATTCAAGCATTATAGTACACTGATGGATAATATGATAACACATTTGTTCTCATAATCAATCATTAAAATTACTTCATCATTTTAGCTATTGATAGGGATGAAGTCTGGACTTGACCCTTGTACATGTAAGCAGTCAATGTGAAGTTGGAAGTGGGGACAAGAAGGAAAGTTCACCTGAAATTGAATCATCCACCTACATTGTACGCAAAACAACTACTGAGGGCAGTACAGAGTCTTGTCAAGAACCATACATGTATTAGTACACGTATGCAGAAGAATACTCCATCATTGTCAGAGGATTTTGAAAGGTCATTAAAATAGATTCACATCTTTCTTCAAACTACTTGTAAGCATGTACCGGGTATATCAAATTTCTTACAACAGCGCAATAAACAAGTAGGCTACATGTGTCCTCTGAAATATATTGAGGTCATGAAGACAAAGATGAGATGATGTTTTTGTATGTATTCTCCATCACTCCCATGTAATTAAAAATTTCCATCATCTGACATATTTCTGTACATGTACAATGTTAAAAGTGAGCTAGTAAAGTGAGGTGGCGTATGAGTGGAATTCTTGTAGAAGAACTCATTATTTTTTTTGCAAAGATACTGGTCAGGCTCTAGACTCGACTACAGACGACCACTCAGATTATGCATATATTTGCATGTACTGCCAACATCAGCAATCAAAGAAAATGTTGAGTTCTTGGAAAGTGAAAATTTATTCAAATTGTTTGAGCTCTCTCACTCTCATTAACTGGGACTTATAGATTTGCACATCAAACTAGTGGACTGCTACGTATGATGTCCTTTTAAGACGCTGTCAGTGCATTAAAAGGATGTGTCCCTATTCATGTGTCTCAGATTATCAATAGCAATGTCCCATATATTGTATTAATCTTTATATGACATCACACTAAAAATATTCACAGATAATATCTGTATGCGGTCATGCAGTAGACGTGGATCCAGGAGTTTGTGTAAGAGGGGACACATTATTTCCAACAAATTTGTTGACTAGCAAAAACAAGGGGGGTCATCAGGAATATTTTTGACAACTACAAAACAAAATTCTCAGGGATTTTCATTTTACTGCGCTTTTTTTAATCCTACACCTGTATATACTCTGGCTAGCAAAACAATAATTAACAAAAATAAAACTAAAGATATCATCTTAAAGTGGAGTGGGGCACATTTTGGAACACTTGAGTTTCAAATAGGGGAAGGGCACAGGCCAGTTGTGCGACCCCTAAAGATGCGAGTAGTATGCAGGGCTTTTTACTGTATGTGGTTTTTCAATAATAATTAATAAGTCCATTTGTTATATTTTAATGATTCCAAAACCTTACAATACATAATTCTATGGTATTACATGAATCCATGAATCTTTTTCTAATTAAATTCTACTATTCTCCCAGACAATTTCTTTCAAATTAGAATTTGGGCTGTCATCCACGTGCCCTTTGTCAATATTTATCTCCTTGAAGGACATTTGCATTTTAATACCACTCTCGGCACAGGTGCAATTATCTGGTATGATTTGTTCCTTTGAAGAATTTCTTTTGTTGATTTTGAGACATTTGGTATGGTTTAGGGTTAAAGGCACTCACCAACACAGGTTCGTAAATCAAAAACCTTATGGAACAGAGTTTTTGTTGCGTCTTGTTTATCCTCTTATACATACCAGTAGATGATAATTTTAATAAAAACTCATTACATTAGAAGTGAAATAATCTATTTAAATGTGTCAGTGGTAATTCCATCAACATTATATGAATGCAATGGCTCCAATGCAAATATTCATTATGAAATGCAGAGGAGATTGCTAGTTGCTATCAATCTTTGTAATGTCTGGAAACTGCAAGGGTTTACAAAGACACTTCAGACACAAGAGGTGATCACGCAAAACATAACCAAAACAAATATGATTTAAACAAAAATATTTTAAAAAAAAATATTTAGGTATGATTCTATATGAGGAGAGTCTCAGCTTTAACATGACTCATCACAATTCTGGTTCTTAAAATAACAACTGTTCTTTTTTCTTTTCAGAATTGTTAAATTAAAGTCTGTGCTTTCTAACTTCATGTACCTGCCTTGAAGGCTTTACGACAGGAAAAGAAAACCATATCATTCAAAGTATGAATATTGTATAATACAATGGTACCCCTACTTGTAGCAAGTTAAAATGACCTTCTGGGCCATTCCTGCTGGCAAGATACATGTACATGTACATGTACATAGTAGTTATCAATAAACTCGCTACATGTCCAGTGCATGAGAAATGTAATGTAAGGAAAAATTGCATTATAAATCATCATACTGCATGTAGCCCTAAATAAATTTGTGAAAGGTGTGTACAAAGTTTAGTATTTTTTCTAAATTGTAAAAAGGAGCTACCTGTACATGGATATGTTGTTTTGAAGAGTTCAGTTGACGTGTTTAATGTCAGCTTACAAAAGACATGTACATGTAGATGGCAGCTGGTCAATCCTCACTAAACAATTGCAGAAAACTAGGTGTTTGTATTATACAATGTTCATATCAAAACTGGACCTTGATTCTTTCTCAAATTTTCAGTCAAATTGATGCTCAATAAAATAATTCTTCTGATAATTACAAGTTGGACATGCATGTGACAAAAGGGTTACAAACAAAATTATAAAACAAATGACGTGATAACTTTGCTTAAAACTTTTAATTATATACTATGACATGTAATGTTATCTTTAATCTAAATCAAAAAAAAATATTCTTTTCAGCTGTAGAGTGGTATATAGGAATAGGGAATAATTTTATAGCTGTGGAAAGCTCTAAAAAAAGCACTCAAAATGCAAAAGAAATATGCAACAAAGAAAAAAGAAAGATAAATCATACAGAGATGTAAGTTGTCACATGAAGGAAATTATATTCCATATTAAAAGGGAATAGACACAAAGCCCCCTTGAAGAAAAGAAAAAAATTCTACTGGTCTTCGGCTAAAGTATTCTGTGTACTAGTACTGTAATATCTGTGTATCCTCTGTAGTATTGAGAATTATTTATTCCATATTCTATGGCCTCCATCCTCCCAAATCCCCTTTTTATGGGCTTCGCATATAAATGTGTAGACAGCTTACATGTTAGATAGAAAACTGTGTACCCAACCCAATGGAACACAAAGATCTGTGCTGCTGTCTATGGCGATTTAATCTGGCTGCAAATAGATACAAACAAAGCAGTATGATGCATATCCGTTAACTCAACTTTAACGTCCAGTTATTGGTGTCTATATTAAGAAAGATGAGAAAGACTTCAACACATTATTGCCATTTATTAAATAAAACTTTATATGTAAATGCACAATTTTTAACATTTTTGTTGTTGTTGGTATTATACTGTAAATATGACAATGTTAGTCTCCTAACTTTTACCATGTTCTTTTGCTTTTACAATAAAAAATAAACAATCTCACATTTAAGTTCAAATGTGGTAAAAACAAAAGAATCAGCTTAAGAGATCAGTTGATGGTAACTTTGCCATCAATGGAAACTACCATGGTAACAGGGGTCAACAGCCAAATCAGTAAGGTACATGTAGTAACCATTGATGGCAAAGTTACCATCAATGGTAAGTTTTGTGCAGCAGCTGCATGATCTATTGAAAGTGGGCTGTGTGGGCTGAATGTAAGATAACGAGGAGATGGTGTGGGAGAGGGTTGAATAAGCCCCTTTTGTCACCGCCTATCCCCTTTTCATTCTCTTTCACTCTCTTTCTTGTTTAAACTTCTTCTTTTTTCTTCACCATTTGATTCAGAAGTGGACATGCTACCATGCCTCCCTGTACATGTATTAGCTATGCCACTATTTATTAAAGTACATGTATACATGTACCTCTATGACCTACATGTACCAGACTACCAGTACATGTACATGTACATTGTGTACATAATGTAGGCTTCATACTATCAATATTATCAATCTATTAAGGAAGTTTGAGGGAATCAAATAACAAATTATAGTTATGATTTATTAAAGTTGTCATCCATCAAGCTCACATTGGCATCACAATAATTTCCCTATAAAGCAGTATTTCAATATTTCTATAAACTATAGTGAGAATTGTTTATATCGCTCTTACTGGTTGATATGTCTTGATGATGTATTGATTTGATAGCAAGGTGATGTTTCTTTGTAGCTACTTTTATAGCTTTTATTGATTATTTACACAAGTTTTTTTTTCTTCTTCTTCTTCAAGTTAAGCATGCAGAGCTCTTTGAGAGGTCTCCGGAACTACAATGTACATGTAAATAGCCAGTTGTCCCAAAGTTTTTTTCGCCTGAAATCTGCTTTACACAGTAAGCACACATATTTGCCAATGAATGCTAGAAAGATTGATTTGAATGACTACATGTACCTTTCATTCAATGAAAAGGCAAGTCCTTTCTCTAAAAGATACAACTACAGTACAACCAGAAACTATCAGCATACCGTAAAATATCTGTGTATAAGGCACACTTTTTTGCCATCAAAAAAATTGAAAGTCAGGGGGACATCTTATACCCAGGTACAGAAAAAAAAAGTTTGTCGTTGTTTTTTTGTTTAGTTTTGATTTGTGGCGCTATGTCTGGTAATGTCTTCCAGCTCAGTAATCAGTGTGTTGACTCACCACTCGGAAACTACAACAACACTCAAATTTGTCTGTCATCTTGGTTTGAAAGTAATCTTTATAATAGATCTCATTTATAATAATTCTTCCTCCAAAAAAAATTCTATAACAAATGGTGTACCACAAGGTTTTATCCTAGGTAGGCCTACTCTATTGTTTTTAATTTACATTAATAATCTTACACATTCTTCTAAAAATGACATTGTTACTATTATTTGTGACAAGTTCACATGCACATATCAGCGCCTTCAACTGAACCTCGATGTTAAATGAAAGTCCTTCTCCGCATGGGTTTTCGGAAAGAAAACAACAACAACAAAAACAAAAAACAACAACCAAAAAACATGATTTTTTTTTTGTTTTGTTTTTGTTTTTTTGTTGCCCCCAAAATAGGGGTGCGCCTTATACACAGAGATTTACGGTAATAGCATTCACCTGTATGGAACTTCTGCAAAATGTTATGGTCAGCCATTTTCACAGCAAGAAACTCTTACAAATTGTGAAAAATAGTTTTGTGATTTCTCATGAACAAATTATTTTGCAGCATGAACCTTTCAGGAACCTGCAAAACTCACAGAATTCATAGGAGTTTCTGTTTTTACTTGACATATAATGATGTACATTACATGTACATTTTCATGTACAATTTATGTTACCCATGTTTAGACTGCCAAAATGGAATCACAGAAATACATGTATACAATGTCATAATCCTTTTCCTAGTATAAACATCTTACAAAGAAAATTATATTTATAACGAAACACAGTATTGTGAAACGCAATCAAGAATCCTGGTCCCATTCTAGTTATAACGCTGTATCATAGTACAAAAATTGATTTACAGGGCAGGGCTAATCATGAGAACACATCAACGATTGGATAGCCGTGATGTCAATTCACCTTTACAAGACTAGTTTCTATAGATGCTTTTATACACTAAGATGTCATTTAGGCTTAAGCTGCGTATAAAAAAAGTGTACCCAATTTTGGAAGCTTCGAATTAAAATTCATGACCAATGTGACTTTAAAATTTATTTCATGATGAAGAGTACTATTAACTTGTTCCCTGTCGACTAATAATAATAATAATAATAATAACAATAATAATAATATCCTATTCATAAAACAAAAATCACAGGTGACCGAGCACCAGGGCATCGTACAAGTTCACAAACATCCCATTGAAATACATGTATTTAGTTTAACAAGCGTTTCAATGGGATGCTGGCGAACTTGTACCTACGTGTATGACAATTTCATGAACGATGCCCAGGGCCTTTAAAAGGTGTTGCAAAAAAAGCACTGTACCAAGTTTGGGCTGATAGAATGATTGTGGGTCAGGCCTTATGCATGTGCTTCTTTGTTCTTAAATCCTTTTATTTTAAAGGTTAGAATTTGCCTCGTGCTTCAGTGCTTTATTGTTTAAAAATGATGCAATGTATCTAGGGATTCACAGGACCTTTGTCTGAATCCATAGGATAACCTCTAATTATTTTGAAAAGCCTCCTATCTTCTAGTTCTTGCCTCAAGAGAGATCTCTGCTCACTCAAGTTTCCTCTGCTCCCTTGTCCGCTGCACCTTTCACATACGTATGGAGCATAATGTGTTTATCTTGATTAGTGAATGAAAAAATCAAAGGTTACCGGTAATTATAAACCAAAATGCATAAATAAAAATGTTACACTGTTTGTACGCAATTAATATGGTAGTGTGCACAAACTGAGCCTGCTGCCATCAAAGCTGACAAAGAGCATCCCATTAACAATACCAAAGTTAAATTGCATCTCAGTGTGATTAAAAAAGTAAAAGTCCATTACAATTACACAATTATGGAATTAAAGATTAGAAATTAGAAATTACACACTCATTGATTTCTTTCTTCAATCTGTCAATGTTTAATTGGTACAGGGAGAAAGATATGAATGTACTGGTAGTAGGGATGGAGTACCATAAGAGGGATTGGTATGTAAGCAGATTTATGGCGCTTAAAAGGATCCGGTAACTTTGTCTTAGATCCTTTAAAAAAATCCTTGATTTAGCTCCAGGGTGCTACAAGAATTTTTTTCACCACTTGCCCAGTCGGGCAAGTGGGTTTTCAATTTACTTGCCCGAACCAATTTTTCACTTGCCCAAAGTTCTCAGTCAGAAAATGAATAAAGAAGCGTTACATTTAGGTCCATCGCGTAATGCTAAGTGTTTTAGAATATGCACACAACAGCACTGAAAGAACAACTGACACATCGCACATGTGCTCTGCTCACCTCGTGGGCCTGAATGCTCTGCTTTCGAAAGTTCGAAGTACCGACACACATAGCTGCCTTCATATCGGCAATGGCAGGAAAGTTTACACAAATTCCACAATTCATTGTATTTTCATCTTCGTTGTAGTTCAACCAAGCAAATTCAGTCTTCCATTTGGGGACAAACCCTCGTTCTCTTTTTTGTTCGTAGTTATGTTTCGACTGCTTCGCAGGTGGGGCTTCCATGTTTACGTTCACAGTTGACGATAAATACAGCTGATCAACCAAGCACGAGTGTATGTGTGTGCAATCCCGCTGTCATTGCCGTAGGCTATTTTTAGCTGTCAATAATTACCGGTGAATTTTCGTAAACTCGTTCATCAAGAAAAATATGAAATAATTGGGAGTTGCTATTTTCACCAAAGTGTGGGTTCTTTATTGTATCATTCATTGTTATAAATCTTCAAGAATTCAAAAATTATGTCTCTAAAAATAACCAATTAAATAAAATTAACGATAAGGGTATCCGCATATGAGACTAAGCAAGATCGGTAAGAACCATTATAAAACCAAAACAACTGGTTCTCCCAGGTTCATTTAGCTTGCTCGGTCAGATCTTCAGTCCGCAAAAATAATAAATTCAAAATTAGAAATCAATCTATCTAATTAACACAAAAGTAGATCTTGTTATTATTCTCAAAATAACAAATGGTTTGTTTTATTTATTCCTGTTATTTTTTTATGCCGATGAATTCTTGCTTAAAAAAAATCTCCGACGTTTGTTTACATCGAATCTCTGACTTTCATCATTCGCACGTGCACCCGCTTGATTCACCCAGAAAATGACGTCATTTATCCTAGCAAGATTCAGCCAATCAGAGAAGGGCACGACTTGTTTACAACAAGCGGAGAGAGGGGGAGAGAGCGCGCGATCGGGGAAATGTGCATGATTCATATGTAGGATTTTCTGTGTGCATGCGCTGCAGCAGTGCGGTGTTTTATTTTGTAGAGTTAACTCGTTTGAAAAACGATCTCGATCTCTTGTAATGTGCGACGGTTTGGGGGGATTTTGACGATCGGTAAGCAATTGACGGGCGAAGTATGAGAGTTCTTAACCACTGAAAAATTGCTATAAATCGTCACTTGCCCGATCGGGCAAGTGATTATTTTTTTTGCTTGCCCGACGGCTCAATTTGGTTGCCCCGGGCATTCGGGCCAGCGGGTTTGTCGCGCCCTGAGCTCATGCTGCAATGACAGTTATAAACCTTTAGGTCAGTCAGGAACCCATGACTTTTACAAACCAATCGCCTGTCTGATTATCAAGATATTTATGATTGAAAATCGAATCAAATTTTGGGTTTGGCAAACGGATTTCATTAAACAACAGTCTATTGGGGAAAACAAGTATGGTAAAACCGATAACTCAAAGGTTTTTACTTTTTTGAGGCACTTCTTGATCATTTTGAAGCGCAATTTGTTTAGGGCTCCAATATAACACCATATCACAGACACTGATAACACGTAAGGCCCTGCATCTCAGATTTAACATTCTTAAACGATGCCTTTAATATGAGACCTAAGGCCCATCTTCACTATCTTGAGATAGCCAAATATCCAGCTATTTCCAACAATCCCGATCGCAAACTATCCAGCTATTTGCGTCTTCATTAATTAGACCAAAGTAGAAAATTAGCTGGATAGTTGGTCGGGATAATATCCCAAGATATTTCGGTCTAGTTTGCAAAATATCCCACTATTTCCCAACTAGCGGGATAGTTTGCGACTGTCTTCATTAGACCGAAGTGCGGAGTCAAATATCCCGATCCCATCATGCCCAACGATTTCCAGTTTTTTTCCGGTACTTGTTTACATTTTACAGCGCGGGTAAAATCTTAAATCTGCACGCTGGTCGTACAGTCGTTCGCTGAAGTGCGCATGCGTCAATCTCAAGATTATTTTTCGAGCTAGTTTGTGATGAGCGTATCGGTCTAGTGAAGACGCAAATTAGCTGGATAGTTTGCGATTGGGATAGTTCAAAATAGCTGGATATTTGGAAATCTCGAGATAGTGAAAACAAGCCTCGAGTGGTTCTTGACATATCGCGATACCAAGGCCAAGGCTACATGTACATGTATATCTAGAATTTCAAAAATTGACCTGTGACCGTTAAATTACCGTAAATCTCTGTGTATAAGACGCACTTTTTCCCGCCGAAAAAAAAAATTGAAAGGTTGAGGTGCGTCTTATACACGGGTACAAAAAAACAAAAAAATGTCCCCCAGCTCAGTCATACCACTCGGAAACTAGAACACTACCTGAATGTCCAAATTTCTGTTTGGACTAATTATCAGAATAATGAACATTTGTTTTTAAAACTAAATGTTCATTATTGTGATAACTTCATGGTTACTATTATTTGTGACAGGTTCATTATTCTGATAACTTCAATGTTACTATTATTTGTGACAAGTTCATTATTCTGATAACTTGATTGTTACAATTATTTGTGACAATTTTACAAGCAAGAATTGCCAACTTCACCTCGCAGTCACATGAAGGTCCTTTCCCACGTGGGTTTTTTTAACACTGACATGGCTTGCTGGCTACAGAGTCGGGGGGGGAGAAAACAATTTTTTTTTTTTTTCTTGGCCCAAAAAATAGGGGTGCGTCTTTAATATACGGTACACACACAGATGCGTCTTATACACAGAGATTTACAGTACCGGTACTTACTCTAAAATCTAATTAGATCGTCTTCCTATGGTGATACATATTATCACCAATATCTCAAGACTCAAGTGGTTCTAGAGATATCACAACAACAAAAAACAATACCTGGAATTTCACAAGTTGAGCTCTGTAAACTTTGACCTACATGTAGTTACTCCAAAATCTAAACAGATCATCTTCCTACAGTGATACATACATGAATTATCACTAAGTTTGAGCCTCGCATCTTTATTGGTTCTTGAGAAATCGTGATAACTAAGCGAATACCTTGAATTTCATAAATTGACCTCTATGACCTTTGACCTACAATGTACATGTAGTTGCTCCAAAATCTGATCAGATTGTCTTCCTATATAGTGATACATACATTCATCAAATTTGAAGTCATATCTCAAGTAGTTCTTGAGATATTGTGTTAACGAGAAAGCAGGACAGATACACGTACATGTACGAACGCACAACAAGAAACATAATGCCTCCACTATGATTAAGACAATTTAATTGTGATATCACAAATGGAAAGAGAATCTCAAACATTTTCTTTGAAATAGGGTGTGAATCTATGAAAATATTAACAAAAGATCTTTTGCGTCCATTCCGAAAAATATGAACTTACATGTACCAACAAGGGTCCAAATATTGTAATATCTGGGCAGCAAGGTGCCTGAATATTTCTTATATTTTGAATACATGTACAATACATCGAAATTACATTTTGACCATTCACCTTCGCTAATTGATATATCAAAATTTTCTTATATTCGTGCATCAAGGTGACCAAATATATGACTTTTGTATTCATGTATTTTGGCAGCGACGTGCCAGGATACATAATATCTTACCATTACCTACAGTGTGTTTTGTTAACAAAAAAACATCTTTATTATATTTTTTACTATACTAAAAATGTCATTGTGTTTTGCTCGTTCACTTGCAAATTTTAAGAGACAAAATGGGTGGTTTCAATAAGTTGCACTCCTGCTATTCGTATTTTATTATTGATTAACATTCATAAAATATGTACCTTGGACCTCTGCATATGAAAACTTCTTCAAAAAAGTGTTATTATCTCTTCCACTTGACCGTCTTCAGACGTCAACCATCTTTAAATAAAGTAATGAATTTTCATGCGAAAGGTTTTTAGTCTCCACCCCATTGACCTCACTCATAGACGTGCGCGTACATGTACGTCTCGCATCGGGATACTTACGTTTGAGTTCTCGTGTTGGCTGCTTCACATGCACGCGCTATCCTC
>BEXV01001332.1:95202-112041 GCA_003118195.1 Hemicentrotus pulcherrimus
ACTCCCTACCCCTCCCAGCCACACCAAGAAAGGAAAAAGGAAAAGAGGGCCCTTATCAGAAGGAGAAAAGACACTTGTCCTATTGGAAAAGTAAAGAAGCACGGGTTTATAATTTATGAGAAGGGTACAAGCGACTCACTTAAAGGGAAAGGGGGTACTTATTGGAAGAAAAAGGGGATACTTATTGGAAGGAAAGGGGTACTTATTGAAAGGAAAACGGTGTTTAACAGAAAGGAAAAGGGACACGTATCAAACTAAAAGGGATGCTTATTAATAGGCGAAAAGGCACTTTTACAAACAAAAGGAGCACATGTCAAAGAAAAAAAGAGCAATTATCAGAGGTGAGAATGGGCACGACTCGCTCGTGAAAAGGGGCACTCACCAGAAATGTAAGGGGAACGTGTAAAAATGGAAAATGGGAACTTATTATAAATGGAAAGGGGCACCTGAGGGCATTAATCAAAGGTAAAATTGGGCATTGATAAGACGGGAAAGTTGTTCTTATTAGAAAAGGACAAGGGCACTTTTCAGAAGGAAAAAGAGCAACTGTTAGAAAAGAAAGGGTACATGTGTCAAAATAAAAAGGGCAATCGTTATCAAGAAATGAAAAGGGGAACTTATTACAAAAAAAAGGTCACTTGTTAAGTAAAAGGGCACCTCCCATATTTAAATATGGGCAAATATCATTGGTGAAGGGGGCATTTATCAAATGTGGTAAGGGGCACTTCTAAGAATGGGGAACGGGCACTTATCTGAAGTAAAAGGGGGCACTTTCCCTATGTAAAAGGGGGCACTTTACGGAAAATTGAAAAGGGGGGCGGGGCACTGTGACTCCTGCCCCCCCTTCGAGTCCGCCGCTTCTGGACAGAGTGTACATATTGGTAATGAAAATGTATGTAATTGGTGATGATGGAGCAGTGACAGAGAATGATGATAATCTACTCAGTTTTTTTTTTTAAGCTTTTTTGCCTTTATTCAGATCTTCATAATTATATACTCAGTGCAGTGCAGTGTTTTGTTATAGCGCCCTCTTGTGATCAATTGTATGGCCAAATATTTTGTTAAGCCGATATCAAAAAAGGGTCGCGAGTTGTCAAAATGCCGGTGAGTTTTGTTAAATTGCAAAATGTGTCTTTTATTTTAAAAATCGTAATTTACTTTGTACGGTATTAAGGCACCACGTTTTGTTTATGATTTACAAATTTAGTAAAATGTTGTACCAACAGGGTCCAGATGATTAATCTAGACGACAAGTATTTTTCGCAGGAATTCATGCCATCAGACAAACTGGCCGCCCGCCCGGCCCTGGGCGATGCGATATACAGCTAGCCGCTGGTATCTGGTATGGTACCAGGGTACGTACGCAACTGGATCTGGATCGAGTGAAAGGATTTCAACTTTTCATTCAGTCAGTGTAGATATATTGTGGTTTGTAAACCACTAATTCGTCTGCATGCACATACTTGTGTGTAGAGTCTGTTGCGTGGGAAAAGGAGATCCATAATGATTTATTATGATAATAATGTGTGTGACACAAAATGAATGACAATTAGACCAGTCTAGATCTAGTCTAATGAAATCCTACTCAGTGCCTAAATCATAGGAGGAACTGTTTTTACTTGCACAACTTGTATAGAGTCTATACGCACTATGCACTAATCAATCATGACAACTATGAAAGACACCACACCACAATATCCTTGTTTACATGTAGGTCTAGTTGCTGAAAAGGCTTTTGACGAGTACCAGCATAGACGTAGTCTAGTGTCTAACTCTAAGTCCTACTTCTAGTAGTCTCTACTGTGTGGAGTGAAAGGTGGTAATATACAAATAATACACAGCAGTGAGGGCATAAGTAAGAAATACCCACACAAGGTACCTTTGTAATGGGACAGTCTAACGATAGAGACGATAGCCGAGGCGAGGGTGTTTAGATTAATTTGAAGGTACTGATTGTGGGTAATTTTAATAATGGCCAAACAAAATTGTGTGAATTACTTGTTTTAAAATACTGGGTAGGCCTAGACCTTATACTATGTTTTGTTCGTTTTATAAAATGATGTTTTGTAAAATTAATTGCGAAATAAATGCCTGGTCACTTGAATTGAACTTTTGGAGGCTCTCAACCAATCATTTGATCTAATTAGAATCCGCTTCATCATCATCATCATCTTGTTATTAACAATAATCAATATAGACCTAAAATTTCTGTCTCTTTCATTTGTTGGCCTCTGATTTGGGTAGGGTCGGCTCCTCTCTTTAGAGACAGAGGCTGACCATGGGCGCTCCTGTTCAAGCGTTTTGGCCATTTACGGCCAACAGTCTTTGCACAAATTACTACATGTACTACTACTATAACTACTGCATTTATTGACTGCATTATCAGTTTAGTGGTCCCTTTTTAGGAAATTATGGGTCAAAATCGACATTAATGTTGAAAATCTTGCAGCCGTATTCTAAACTCTCACTGCACATGACTTCATCTAAATCTCATCCCTTCTAGTCTACGCGCAAGGCAAAATGATTTAGAAAGAAAAATTGCACAAGCTATTAATGACGTTGATTTCATTTCTAATGTTTTATCGATCCATCAGCCTCGAGAGGTCTAGTTTAACTTATTGGCCTTAGTAATGGAACTATGGCAGTGCACAAAGTTAAAGTGGCAATGGGCCATAGCCCATCAGTGGAAATACCACAATTGCCCTCAATTTCCATATATTTTATATCCCCAATATAGGCAACCAACGGAAAAATATTTTCAAAAGTATAAACCCCTAAACCATCTTTTTCAACCTAGGGTGACAGCAGTGGTAATGACAATGTACGGGTCGTGGTGCGATGTCGACCCCTCAACTCCAAGGAGACCGGCCAAGGGTTCAAGTCTGTAATCAAAATGGACGAGATGAGGGGTACCGTACAGGTCACAAACCCCAATGCACCCAGCGGGGAGCCCCCAAAGTCGTTCACCTTTGACACAGTGTTTGCGCCCGGTGCCAAGCAGACTGATGTCTACAACCAGACGGCGAGACCCATTGTAGATGCTATCATAGAGGGGTACAACGGTAGGCATCTTTCTTGCTCAACATTTGTAGGTTGGGATTGGAGCAATTATTTGTTAAGAGAGCATCTTACTTAAAGATAAAATTTATTTTTAAAAAATCTTTAAATTCAAACACTTGATACTTGATGAGGTAATCCCTGAAGCAGCTTTTCCAAGCTATACTGGGATGGAATGTGTTGTGACAGCAGGTGAAGATGCAGACAACAAAAGGGTGTACAGTTTCTATAAATACAGTAAAAGAGCAATGTGCAAGTAAAAATCATGCTGCTATCATTGAGGGGTACAACGGTAGGCATCTTTCTCGCTCAACATTTGTAGGTTGGGCTATTATTTGTTTGGAGATCATTTTGTTATACTCATTTAGTATACCAATTATCTCACAATAGTGTTTGAGTATGAAACAAGTATTAATACTATATACTAGCTCATACATTATCCTCTCTTCATTCTTGTATATTTTATGTATATCTGCTTTAAAAATATTAAGACACAAAAGCTATACAGGTATACAAAACAAAGGATACAAAATAAACAAAATGTTACAATTTCAGCTTGTTTTTCCCCCCTTTCCATTATGTAACGAGATGTTTGAAAATTACCTCTATTTCTTTTTTCTTGAAAGCAGGTACTATATTTGCCTACGGTCAGACAGGTACAGGAAAAACGTTCACCATGGAAGGAGTTCGATCTCAACCAGAACTCAGGGGCATTATTCCCAACTCATTTGCTCACATTTTAGGACACATAGCTAAAGAGCAGGAAAATGTCAGGTAGGTAGAACAAGATGGGCTTTTAAAGTTTCACTGTTTTTGTTTGCAAGAAGCAAGTCCTACAGAATTGCTGTATATAAGCTAGGGAAGTTTGCAAATTGTTGCTGGGTTGTGAATTTACATGTGGAAATGAGCTGGCAATGCACGTAGTGGATATGGATTGTAACGAGTCTGTGTTAAAGGTAAAGACCGGTATTGGAAACGCCCCAATTTCAAAAAATGAAATGGAAGCTCTTAGTACCAATCATGTGAAAGAATATGTTTTGACTATTATACATGATGATAAAATTTTTGCTTGGAAACCGCCTACTAATTGATATAGTAGGTAAATTAGTTTATCTATTTGTGTTAGAGATAAGCGCATGTGTCGCACACGTGTGCGTATAGTCCCATATACATCTTTCTGTGTACAGTGCTTGTAACTTTACGAAGACTGGGCCGAATTTCTTATCATTTTGATGATTCCAGAGCCTTGCAGTACACACCAATACTTATATGCTAGATGATCAACCTTTTCTGATCGATTTCACAACGTTTCTTTGACAATGCAATCGCATGACCATAACTGGTCTTTATCTTTAATGATCGCAAAAAGAGCAATTTGAGAAAGCATCAATGTACCTGTTGCCTGCGAAAACATTGACTTAATTAGTATTTATTTATTTTAAGATGCTCCCTTCTGTCTTGATGTGTAAATAGTGTTGATATAAGTATTGTATAAACAAGTTTTGGTATCAATTAACATCAGGCATATGCAATTGGGAACAGTGGCATGCTTGAAATCAACTCTAATTCTGCAACCCCCTTGCAAAGAGAGAAATTGAATAAAGTTAGCTTGTGTTATGCAGAAAATGGAAAGATATTCAAGACACGTCTCTAAGACACCATAACATTTCTCTTTTTTCATTCTTTCACAGGTTCCTAGTTAGAGTGTCATATTTGGAGATCTACAATGAAGAAGTGAAGGATTTATTAGGCAAAGACCAGCAGCATAGATTAGAGGTAAGACATTACACCCTCAATACCACAAGTAGGATAGTCAAAGGATGCAGTCAGTCGTACTGGCAGAAATTCCAGGAAATGTTATCCCTCTAGCTAAACAAGCATGACCACAAATTTGTGAAAGCTATGCAAAACTTCCCATTGAATCCCAAGAAATGTGATTAATGACATTTTGATTCGCATAAGACTTCAGAAAGTTTCATGTAACACTAATGCAGCTAAGTTTACCCTATGCCAATTCATGAGCATGTGCAAATTAGTTTTAAAACTGAAACCAAGTGACTATATTTGTATACATTAAAATGAAGAAAAAAAATGTTAGAAAGATTACAATTTTGTAGTACTTTGCAAATAATAAAACATAGCAATCCTGAACCTGCAAGTGTTTCTAAAAACAGTGCCAATGTAAAAACCTACACATTTCTATCCAAATATTAGTAACATAAAACCTAGGTTTCTGGTATCCTGAGCATCCTGATGTCCATGTGTTTATTCTGTATTGTAAATGATTAGTCACAAATAATATGACAAATTTATTTTTGCGCTTCCCTTGATCAGGTCAAAGAGCGACCCGATGTTGGTGTCTATGTCAAAGACCTTTCTGCATTAGTTGTCAATAACGCAGATGATATGGATAGGATAATGACTCTAGGAAACAAAAACAGTAAGTATCTTCATCAATCAATCAACATAGCCATCCCTCTGTGTGAAATGAACATTGTAGACTAATGCCTGTGTACTTACTCCTCCCCTGATCTATAGACAAGAGCCAAGTTACAGCCAGGGAAAAACACTCTGTCCCTCTGAAACAATGTTATTGGAAGCAAACATAGTAGGAGAGTAGGGGAAACCCTGGTGTATTACAACACTTGCGTATCTTATACTCAGTCTCTAGATCTACAGTATCAGATTTCACATAGAGAAAAGTACAACACTTTAGAATGTACTACCCTACTTTTTCAAATTTCAGATAGCTATTACCAGTAAGTTATTGTGTTTTTAAAGCCAGAAGGGAGTTAACTCTCTGTAAATTGTGATGGATTAATGACAGTCTGGCTCAAAAGCTAGTAATAGATAGTTACTGATTTTCAAGTCCCCTTCAGAAAATGACCTTCAAATAAATCGATCCAATCCTTGTTTTGCTATTGATTTTAGAATATACTGCCCTTTTGCCATTTTAGAACAATCTACTGTGAACTGTTTAATCCCTTGACTTCTGATTTCCTATATATTCCATATTAGTTTCATACATGAACTAACTCGTTCCAGTGGGAAATAGGTTAAGATATTTGTTTTTTTCATTGTGCCACAGCTTTAATGCGATCTTTACTCATAGATTTAGTTCTTTTGCAATGCCAGTAAATAATTTGTTTGCAATTTTCCACCTGAATAGGATCTGTGGGGGCAACAAACATGAATGAATCAAGTTCTCGTTCCCATGCCATTTTCACCATTACGTTGGAAAGGAGTGACATGGGTCTGGATAAAGAACAGCATGTCAGGGTCGGAAAGCTACACATGGTGGATCTTGCAGTAAGTGGTCTACTTCAAAAGAAGATTTTACAGAGATTATTCCAATGCTGAAATGCATACTTTGGGGCCGAGGACAATTTAACTCGCTCTACTTCAAATTGCTGTACAGTTTGCCTTTTAAGAGCTGACTGTTTATTCACAATTTAAAGTAGCAACCCAGATAAAGGTTATTTGTGGGTTTGAGCTGGTCTTTGCTCTGTAAGTGTTTGAAGTGTCTTGTGATGAACATCAATATAGTTAGTGACAGAATTGTTTTTCCCTAAATAATTAAATCAAGCCTTTGGTTTTTATGTTGTTCTTAACTCCTCATTATCCATCCAGCATAAATCTTGACCGGTTTTGCTAGCTAACACCTTGTCAGTTGTAATAGTTCTGAGCCACATGTGCTCTAGGAAAGAGACTTCAAACAAAATGTGGGAAATTTGCGTAAGATTTGAAACACTAAACAATATCAAGTTTTAAAACATGTTAAGGATTATAAGGGAGACACAAACAAAACCAATCTCTGATTCAGACATTTCCCAAGACTCTATACAATTCTCTTTAATATATTTCATTTTGATTTGTCATCCTGCAGGGTTCTGAGAGACAGACCAAGACCGGTGCGACTGGACAACGTCTCAAGGAGGCCACCAAGATCAACCTGTCCCTGTCCACCCTGGGTAACGTCATCTCATCCCTGGTGGATGGCAAGAGCACTCACATACCCTACAGGAACTCCAAGCTCACCAGGCTCTTGCAAGACTCCCTTGGAGGCAAAGCAAAGACAGTCATGGTAAGGTGACAGAATACACCTGAGGCCCGTTTCACAAAACTTGTCATCAGTGACAAATGACAGTATTTGTTATGAGCTAGTGAAATCCTTGATTCTGATTGGTTATCAGCAGATTGGTCACTGTGTTTTTTTCTCCATTTGTCATTGAAAAAAGGCTTTGTGAAATGGGTCTGTGGCTGCAGCAAGGTCAACGTCAAATAAAAAGTCAAAACAAAGGCTTCTACAGGAATTTGTAGCTTTAATTGGAATAATCATTTCATCTCAATTCTTTCCGTACCAGTACATTCCGTGAAAACTCTTTGCCTCAATGACAAACTTAGAACTGAAATCTCCTTGATGCTCTGGCAAAAAGGGGATTCTTCGACCTCAACACAACCAGAGAGATAAATGGAGGAATGAATAAAAGAACAGATAGGATAGTGCCCAGGGGATTTTGTCTTTTCTGAGATGCTTAAAGATACTGTCTGCAGAGAGCTTACCAAATCAGTGTTGAGGAATATGAGTGAATGCCCTTTAGGTTCTCGGTAAAAGATTTTTTTTATGGAAGAAATCAGGAGACCTATAGATTAGTGGTCCTCTTCCTATGCCTTATCCAAGAGAACTAGGGCATTATCCTTGTTTTCAACCTGGGATGTAGAGTTTATTGTGACCTTTTGTTCCTCCTCTATAACACACACTCTTGCATATATGTGTTAATAGAACTTTACTCTAGCAGAATACAGCTATCATAAGACAATTCGTGAACTATGTCTGTCATTTTGATTCATCTAGCTGTACCTCAACTCATCTTTAATTGTTAGTCTGCGAACATTGGATCTGCAAGGTACAAGTATCATGAGACAATTAGCCCTTAATGTCGATCAGTTTTACACAAAATACCCTTACCGTACACATGCAGTAAGTAACTAAATTATTCATATTTCGTACCAACTTAAGTAATTTTTTCAAGGATGTGAGGAAATTGATTTGTTTTGATTTTTGCCTGAGAATATAAAATATTGAAGCTAGCATCTAAAAGTGTTCAACAAATGCCTTAGATCAACCAGTCCACTTTTTGCTATGATAAAAACCACAAATTTACAAGGGGTATGAATAATTCAGTTGCCAAATGTACATCTTTTACTACCCAGTGTGCCAACTTTGGACCCGCAGAGTACAACTATGACGAGACAATTAGCACCCTGAGGTATGCCAACCGAGCTAAGAACATCAAAAACAAGGCCAAGATCAATGAAGATCCCAAGGAAGCTCTCTTGAGAGAGTTCCAGAAAGAAATTGAAGAATTGAAGAAGCAGATCTCAGAATGTAAGTAGTGAAGGGGAATTTTTATGCATGTCATTTCTTATGCATGAATCTAGTTCTGATTCATTTGGTATTTTTTTGTTATGAAATGATGTAACTTAGGATAATCCTGATTTTTTTTTTTTTAAAGCTCTGTAACATCCCCCATTAATGTAATTTCCTGTGGATGGGTGATAGAGAACGGTATAAGAATTGTGTGGCTGTCAATAGTGTAAATCGATCAGTAAATGCAGTTTTTCTTAAATTTGAAGGGGGGGGGGCGGATTTTTATTCTAATGTATATTGGCATGTTCAGATTTGAGGTAAGTGAGTTTTTTAGTTTAAAAGGAGTTCACACACACACACACACAGTTTTCAAACAGCATTTACCTCCACACCTCCTGCTCGTCGCAAAATTGTTGTTTAGCACTAAAAACAATTTCATGGTTGAAGATAAAAGAAGACGTGTGATAGTAAATGAATAATGAATTACACATGACTGTGGTCTATCATTTGATTAGGATCTAGGAGAGACTTATATGTGATGTATATTTGTGATGATATTGCAGCTGGAGAAGGTCTAGATGATGACGAGGAGACTGGCTCAGAGGAGAGTGGAGATGAAGAAGCGGGAGAAGGAGGGGTAAAGAAGAAAAGAAAGGGCAAAAAGGGTGAGTAAAGGTTTTCAGAATTTGTTTATGGAAGTTGCTGATTTCTATATTGTGTTATGATAATCTCTGAAGCAAGACTACCGGTACATATCTTTAAAAACTCTGGTCTTTTAAACTGGAGCTTCCTTTTGCATAATTTTGGGTGGATTCCACATATTGAAATTCATGTAAATTTTACACTCTTGTAAATCCTGATGTATTGTGCAATCCCAAATTCACTTTCATGAGGCTTTTATCATCAAAGGAAATATTACACCTTGAAATCATCAATCTTTCTTTATCATCAATCTTTCTTTACAATAAAAGATGTAAATTTCAAGAAATATGCATGTTAACATTTATCTACAAATTGCATTTCATCCATACATCGTCTAAATTTGTAATATTGCTTTTCTGGCTGGCAGTGACAAAATGTTACATTTCATCCACCTATTTTGTTTAATTCTATTACAAAAATGGTTGATTATTTATTAGTGATTATTTACTGTTTTCTTTACTGGTAATTTTTCATTGTCAAGGTAAGAGAAAGTTATCTCCTGAGATTATGGCAGCCATGCAGAAGAAGATCGATGAAGAGAAGAAAGCGCTGGAAGAAAAGAAAGACATGGTAGAGGAAGATCGGAACACAGTACAAAGGGAGCTTCAAAGAAGAGAGAGTGAACTTCACAAGGCACAGTGAGTAAATGAATTATATAGAGGTGTCATGGTCTAGTGGATATGTCACTGGACAGTGAATCACAAGGTTCAAGTCCTGCCATAGCACCAATGTCCTTTGGCAAGACATTAATCTACATTTGACACTCTCCACCCAGGTGAAGTAAAAGGAAAGCCGATTGAAAGAAATTCCTTGAATGCTTTAGCACCTAATCATGGCAGATAAGCTACAGCCTGGATAATAATGTGATACTTTGTATTAAGAGCAGAAGATTATATTCATAAAAAAGCTGCTCTATATAAAACGAGATATTATTACTGTCAAATTTGTCTACAGCGACCGCCCAAGGGAAACACAAAAAGTGGTCTTTGTAGACAGGTTTCTTTAGTACATGTTTCAATGAGAAACCATTTTCAAGGGAAACTAAAAATGTGCTTGTTGTAGACAGTTGATCTTTTTAGACAGGTGGTCACCAAATCAGGTTTGACTGTATATTCCTCTACAAATTGACATGTAATACGACTCTCTTTGCTCAGTTATGTGCTCTCATAAGTCATGTAATTGT
Organism: Hemicentrotus pulcherrimus; assembly: GCA_003118195.1. Taxonomy (NCBI): domain Eukaryota; kingdom Metazoa; phylum Echinodermata; class Echinoidea; order Camarodonta; family Strongylocentrotidae; genus Hemicentrotus; species Hemicentrotus pulcherrimus. The sequence goes on from BEXV01001332.1 coordinate 105,516, forward strand.
AATATCGTATTACACTTTACGTCATCATAAACAAACCCACACGGTTTGCAGCATCCCGTTTGACTGGGCATTTACAAAGAGGCCCTTGTGCCCTCACTTGAATCGTGAATGCACATAACCCCATTTGTATTTACTTTGCTCAATGCACAAAGCCATTCGTCCTCAAAATAACGGAACAGTGCTTGTTACTTGAACTTAAGAAATCTTTGTTCGCTATGTATCAAAACCCCAAACTACCACATTCTTAGGAGTATATGGTACATGTATGCATGACAACAGTTGACCGTGGCAGTCCAGTGTGTGTTTAATTAGTCGACCAAAGCCAGAAAGAATTAATCATTATCATCCCCTCAACCACCCCTCCCTACCCCAGGGATGAACAGAAGATCTTGAACGAGAAGCTCAACGCCATCCAAAAAAAGCTGATTGTGGGTGGGGTGGATCTCCTGGCCAAATCAGAGGAGCAGGAGCAGCTCCTGGAGCAGTCTGCCCTGGAGATGAAGGAGCGCATGGCCAAGCAGGAGTCTATGCGCAAGATGATGGAGGAGAGGGAGCAGGAGAGGATGGACATCGAGGAGAAGTACAGCAGTCTCCAAGATGAGGCCCATGGTAAGACCAAGAAACTCAAGAAGGTCTGGACAATGCTCATGCAGGCCAAGTCAGAGGTGAGATGCAACCTTATGCTAGCTACACAGTTTGATCGTAAAGTGCTCATCCCATTAAACATAATAGATATTTTGTTTTGAGGAAGTTTGTTGCTTCATCGGGATGATCAAATGCTAAAAGATGATTGATTTCTGTCAAAATGACTAATCAATACTTCAAACTAATATGACTTTCATTCATTGTGCTACTTTGTAAACTTGGGGTTAGAATATGGTTACCTAATACAAAAGTTGATTTTCCACATTAATTTTGATTTCTCTACTCCTACTAAATGACTCAATAAAGAAATATAATCCACATGTGTGGTAATAAAAGAGCTCTGTTTTGCAAGAAATTCATTTTCACCATTTTGAATTATTCTATAACCTGAATAGGTGGCTGACATGCAGGCAGAACACCAGAGAGAGATGGAAGCATTGCTGGAGAACGTAAGAGAGCTGAGCCGAGAGCTCCGGCTATCCATGCTCATTATTGATAGCTTCATACCACAGGAGTTTCAGGAGATGATAGAGCAGTATGTACATTGGAATGAAGACATAGGAGAATGGCAACTGGTAAGTTGAACAAGCTAGTGACTTTAAGCCAGGGAAGCTTAAATGGTTATGGCATTAGTGTATTTCAAGAAAAAACTGGAATAAGGAACATGCCAAGAGACAGTTCATATCTTTAGAACCACTTCTTATTTATTCTATTGATGCGAGTTTTTCTGAAATATGGAAAACAGTATTCCACATCACAGTATTGATAGCAATTCTTTATCTTTGCCCTTTTTCTAGAAATGTGTTGCATACACAGGGAACAACATGCGAAAGCAGACGCCAGTAGCAGACAAGGACAAGAGCCTGGCATACGGTGAGGCAGATCTATCTAACGTTTTCCTGACGTACAACCAAGAAGGGGGAGGTATGAAGTACAAACCATCGCAGGGCAAATCAGGAAGACCAAAGACATCATCAGGGAGACCAAAGACTGGAAAAAAGTAAGTGAAGATTATAAGCCATCTCAGAGGTGTCATCTGTCCATGAGCAGATAGAGGTCATTTGTACAAAACTACAAAAAATATCAAGACGATGCTGGATAAGTGTTCATGAAAGTTATGTAATCATTCCTTTATTCTCTAGCGGTACATTCAATGATACACAGGTGGAAATATTCTATTCAAAAGGCAAATAAAATATATTCACAAAACACAGCAGTGGTTATTCTAAAATGCAGAGGGGGATGTGTCCATGTGTAAAATATCTGTGGATATTTGAGGGTCATTTGTGCAAGTACTATCTCTAAATTTGCTTATTGGTTGATGTTTATGGAGAAACTCCAGTTAAATGTATTAGAATAATGACGTAGAGGTATTGTAATCATGTGGACTTAACACTCAACCAGAGATCAAAGGCAAGGTCATGGGTCCAAGCTCGGGTACAGCACTAATGCCCTTTGGCAAGAATGTGATATATATTTTCCACTTTCCATCCAGGTGTTGCTACAGCTAGGGCTATGTTGATAGATATGAGAGCTAAACAAGAAGTGCATATTATAATAATTATAATTGTTTAAAAATAATGAATATTATCGAGAATTCTTTAAAAGAAAATCTTGAATCTTACAAATTAAAATGAGTCTGTGTAAATTTTATAATTACTACTATGTATGTTTCATTTCATTGTGTTTTCTTCTCTATCATATTCGTTTTTCCATTTTCCCCATTTCTTATTATTTCTCCTTTTTTCTTATGTATTTTAGAAAACAAGCATCCATGGCAAGCTCGATTGATGCACTATTACAATAAAAGGTAAGCTGTCAAAATCTAATCCATTTTGTACAATAAATTATTGCAAATTATTCCTACATTCTTTTGGTGTTTATTAGTGTATATAGAGATTCATCGTTGTTTTAAATTACAATTAATTATGACAAAACTTTGCTGTTTTATGTTTTGAAATTTGTTTTAGGATGCAAGATGCAAATTGATTTTGCCCTCTAAAATTTTGTGATGTACTTGAACTTGAACTTCAATATTTTTATATGCACAATCCTATGTCTGACTGTTTGTCTCAGGAACTGACATTTCAACATATGTTCTTTTTGGTTGATCTAGGAATCTGATGCAAAATATTAATGACAATATCTGCCAGTAAACTTCAAATCAGATATTGCATTAACAGTTTGTGTTTGTATGTTGGCTTTTTTTTCTCACAGTTTAGTTTTCCTGAGCATCCTGATGTGCATTGGATATTCACAAGCCACTGGTACACCTATTATTGTCAGTAGAGGGCTGTTATCATAACTAAGAACTGCATGACTGCCCCCCCCCCCCCCCCCCCCCNTTAAAAACTCTGCTTCTAATCATAACCTATGGTGCACTGTAAATCAAAGTTTCATGTATTTTGATTTTTCTCTAAATAAAAACTATTGGGAATTCCTATCGCAGAACACTAGCTAACAATGAAAACAAAAACAGATTGGGCAAATATTCCAGACCTTTTTTTGTCCATGTATAGCTTTCAAGAATCTTTGGATATTAATGTCTCAGCTTTTAAAGGAATTGAATATTGTGGCCTTGACGATCCTAAGCAAACTCTATGTTGCTCGTACAAGCTAGTATAAAGACATTCCATTTTCTGTGTAGTACTACTGCATTGTAAACAAAGACCATCTACTAATGTTTAGTTGTTCTTTACTTTTAAGAATATTAAAAAAATATGATATGCATACCATTTTATTAATGTCTTCAATCCATTTCACTCTTGATATATTGTATTGGCTGAATCCAATTATAATCTGTATCATTCAAATCCTGGGCCTCATTACATGAAACCGACCATTGATGGTATGTTTGCCATTAATGGTAACTTCCATGGGAAACTTGATTTGATTGGCTGTTGAGTGATGTTGCCATGGTAGTTAATATTGATGGTAAAGTTACCATCAATGGTAAGTTTTATGCAACGGGGTACAGATTAGATGGACTCCCTGAATGACCGTAAGTATTGTCAGCTAGGAACCAAAAATGATATTAACTCCATGTTAAAGCCCCACTGCACTAGTTTGGCTAGGAGGGATTAGACCTTGCATGGTCACTGGCAGGTGGTTATCTCATCGACTCGGCTCAAAAATAACATAAGAAAAAGAGGATCATGGGGACCAATGGTCACCGATTAGGCATTGTTTTCGATATAGAGGAAGCAAGTAGCTACAAGTTGTACAGTGGATTAGTTAATATCCTTCTGGCTCTCAGTAGACATGATCACAGAATCTGAAAAAAAGTACATGAATTTTAGGATAATACATAAGCTCATTGCAAAATTGATTTCTTTGCATGTAGATAAATCTCCATTCAATTACATATTTCATCTGTTGAGAGCTGTAAGGGCATTAAACACATCTCTGCTCAGCAACTGATGTGCTGTAAAATGTAAACCGGTGGACCTACAATTTTCAGATCCTTACTGACTGGCTTTGTAATTGAGGATTAAAAACCAAAGGGCATGAAGGCATCACTTTAAACCTAGGACCTTCAGGTTATGAGGCCAGGGTATAACCTCTGAACCATCAAGCTTTTAGAATCTCATGAGGTATGTAATGTCAGGACAAAGTCTCAAGGATAGGTTTCAAGGATAGGTTTCAGGATGTGTTTGTAAGCCCTGATCATTTCCTTTAAAAAATCTCAAAACAATGAGTTATGCAATCTTTTTCTGTTTCCTGTCAGTACAAGGCATGTTATTTGATATAAAAATGCAACCGATATATCGCTCACACTGTGAAGTGTTAGTTAATGATTTGCACTGGACTAATGTTTTTGAGCATAATGATATATGTACGTTGGAACAGAATATATATATGTGGTATATTCCTTGTGTTTTCTTCTTCCTCTTTATTATTCATTTTGCAAATTATTTATTGTACATTGCTGCCCAATACAGGGTATGTATTTAAAATGTGTGAAATAAGTTGTATATTTGCGCTGCGTGCAATAGTACTTATGTGGACGTTGAATAATTCATTGTATCCAAGAATTGTATTCGCCCTACAGAAAAAGGCATAATTCAATCTGTACGTGTACATTTTATCTTGTATTTCTATAGATTCCACTTGTACAAAATTGATTTAAATATGTCTTAATTTCAAATGTTTTCTGTGCTAAATTGCATTATACCTGTCCACCTAGAAAGTATGTTATTTTTGTGCCGTCCTGTGAAGATTTGTATTCAAGTTATTTTATTTTATTTACATTTTTTTCAAGTTTGATGTGAATTAGTATTAGATGTTACATGGTAATGATGATATCATCTTTTATATTAATAAAGTATTATGAAATGAAAATGTTTTGTGCGAACAATATAGTATGGAAATTATTGAGAAGAGAAAGATGCTGCTGCAGAAAGCTAATGGTGATGAAGACAAGAAAGAGGGTGGGGGGGGTGATGATGATGATGATGATGATGATGATGATGATGATGATGATGATGACAATGGCATGGATATTGATCGTGAGGTAATGAAGATGTTAGTGAGGTTGATGATTAGTGATGGTGATGGTAATAATAATCGTAATAAAAACGGTGCTTATAAAGGGCTTACCACCAAAGTCTCTAATGATAACTGTGAGTGCGATGATTGTAATGATCGTGTTGGTGGTGGTGGTGGTGATAATGATGGTGGAAATGATGGTAATGATAGCGATTATAATAATGGTGATGATGACGATAAGGATTTTAATGATGATGATAATGATCAGGATTTTTATAATGATGGTGGTGATGATCACTTTGATGATAACTATTATGATGGTGGTGGAATGTAAATGAATGGTGATGAAGGAATGATGCTGTTGGTGGTGGTGATGGTGATGCTGACGATGATGGTGATGATAATGATGATGATGTTGATGATGTTGATGATGATGATGATGATGATGATGATTGAATACGTTAATGATGGTTAAGGTTTTGATGATGCCGTTTACGAAAGAAGATATGTACCATATGCGATATTGAAAACGGAAATTATTTGTAACAGTATAGAGAATAGAGAATATAATACAGGTACCAGCATTATGCCTCATTTGTCGTTTGTGGAGGGGGGGGGGCGGTTGTTTTTCACTCTACTTTACATCCCTTAAAGTTGCAAAACCTTCCGGTAGCAACAAATGGCAGGATAAATCCAAGCAATTACCGAGATTTCCTTGACTAACTTGAAGGGATAAAAAACGGCATTTCTTCTTCCGCTTCGTGCTTTATTGTTCCCTGAATTTCGAACAAGACGCGCAACCTACGCCCGACATAATCCTCGCATCGCTTGGTAAAAATCGTGAATTAAACATGAACCAAATTTTGATGCTAGTCCTTGTAACTAGAATGGGTAACCAAGCGAATAATTATCTTTAATTCGCGCCTGATTTGAAATGTCACGTGCTCAGAGGCTGTCAATCATAGTTTTAGCCTGCTTTGCCGCCAAGAGTGGCTGTGTAAATCTTGTCAAAAATCTTTTAAAAGCCTGAACGCGACAGAATCCTGTTATCTCAATAGTCTGTGGATTGGACAAGGATTTGAGGGAGTACGGTAGTTACGTTCGACGGAAGGTAGACTTAATTCGGGTGGATATAACGAATGGGCGAGAAATAAGTACAACTTGGCGAAGGAATAAAGAGTACAAGAGGACAAGGTCCAGAAAGAATACAGGGACAAATATTAGGAACAACACAAACAACTCAAAAGAAACAAACGTCAGGGAAAGTGTATATATAGGATGGATGATAAAATGGACGGTCAAGGGATGAAGCAAAATGACATGTAAGATTACATACTGTAAGTGTATGGTTTACATTAACAGTCAAACTCCTATTCTAGAAATGCTATATTTT
>BEXV01001333.1:2109-16469 GCA_003118195.1 Hemicentrotus pulcherrimus
AAAATTTGCCGGGAAACCGCTTATAATTCATATAGACCCTATTTGGTAAATTTGTTTCTCTCATGGTCTGTGAGAGATATAGGGTAGTCCCATATACATCTTTCTGTGTATAATGCTTGTAACTTTACGAAGAATGGGCCAAATTTCTTTTCATTTTGATGATTCCAGAACCTTGCAGATGCTAGATGCTAGATGATCAACCTTTTCTAATCGATTCTGCAACGTTTCTTTCACAATGCAATCGCATGACCATAACTGGTCTTCACCTTTAACAATCAACATGATTGTTCATTTTTAAAATCAGTCAACAAATCAATTATCATTCATAAGACCATCATAAGTACAAGATCAACAACATCTCATTCTCAACGCTGTTTTTCAACCTGTCCACTACGTGACAAAGTGTTTCACAAAACCATCTGTCGCAACTCAAAATCTGTCGTATTATGATCATGATAGAATGTATAATCTCAAGTCGACTAAAAGTTTAAATCAAAGACCATCTGTACTAGTTTGGCCAGGGGGATTAGACCTCCCTGCAAGGTCATTGACAGGTAGTTATCTCATCAAATCATTTCTCAATTAACATAAGAAAAAGAGGATCATGGGAGACCGACCGGCACCGTTTAGGCATTGTTTGCTGTATAGAGGGCATATAACTAAGTATAGCTATCGTGCAATGGGCGGCGAAAACTGAAAATTCATTTAGAACTTATTGCTTGGTGGTGGATAGATATAACTGTCATGGAATTTGATTTGTGAAACAACCTTACTAGGATATATTTTTGAAAAGGTTCCTTCCTTGAATTTCTCTGCAATTGTATTCATGTTATTGGAGATCATCATGTTGATTGATATTCTTGCAATGCATGTGACGCAATGAACCACTTATTTGCATATCGATTGGTGGTTTCCTATTTAACAATAATGCTGTTATATTTTTTAATTTGTTGTCCAAGCCTGCTTGACACAACATCTTTCAATTCTGAACAGAATCTGATGTTTTAATAAAGATGTCTGGCAATGAGCACAACCCACTTCAGTTAGGAGAAGGAAGTCATCAGCAACCTCCAGAGCACAATCACAATAGGCGTGGCCAGGGTTATCGTCATAACAACAGAGGTCGTGGAAGGGGTAATAATCAGAAAACCAACCCAGAGCAGAGTGAGGTCGATGCACTCTTCAGCAAAGCATTCACTTTTGAAAAGACGGAGCCCCCATGGACACTGCCAAATAAAGAGAATTTATTCGTTTCCCCGGAATCTGTGTCGCCGGTAAAATTGATTCCTTGTTTCCCAGGCAGATTCTTTTTTAATAATAATAATAATAATAATAATAATAGTGGGTTCTTGTATAGCACTCTTGTCTGTCGTACATGACACTCATGGTGCTCCCAATGAAAGTGAAATTAAAGATAAACTCCAGTTCTGGTAAAAAAAAGAAAATTAATTCTCACAGAATCAAACGAAACGTACACTGAATGTTCAAGATTACAAATAAATGACATGTGCGAAAAACAATTTTGGAAGAAAATGTATACTGGCTGAGTAATGAGCATAGAAAGAGCTGTTCAGATCAATCGGCTAGATTAGGACAAACAATGTTGATTTTCTTACAAGAGGAACGATTTTACTTGTCGATAAGAAATAGAATTTCAGTTCCTTCATTCTTGTATATCTGATGATAAATCATTGATTGTGTTCAACTTTTTCATTGCAATATTTCTAACTTGATCTGTTTTTATTTGAGCTGTTTCAAAAAGAAATTGGCCTGAATGCCTAATCATTAGACACAGTTTTTGTTTCCCTGTGGAACTGAATCAACCAATTTGCTTGATAATAAGAGATTATGAGATTTAATTGATATTAGATGAAAAATTCTGTTATTAGCCTTTCAATTTGTCATTGTTTGCTCTTTTTTTTTAAAGAATCAAATCATACAAAATTATTTTGTTGTCCTCGAGAGAATCAAAATCAATTACGCTCTTTTTGTTTTTTAAATCCAGGATGACTGGAATGAAGGTTTGAGCGACCTGAGGTCAAAGTTGAGGTTGACCCAGGAGCGCCTTAGCGATAAGGAGATCGTGGAGTGGCATACCCATACTGGATCCACCCACCGAGGTGGTCTCGTCATCGCGGAACTGAAGAAACGATTTCATATTGAGCTTGGTACTCAGGCATGGAGCAAGTTCCATGAGATACTGGCTACTAGGTATAAACCAATTCACTTCTTAAAGCGCGACTGCACAACTTGTAGTTGTACTGTAGCTACTTGTGCTAATTGAGCAAGTTCCATGAGATACTGGCTACTGGGTATAAACCATTTCACTTCTTAAAGCACAGCTGCACTACTTGTAGCTACATGCACCCTCTATATAGCCAACAATGCCTAAGCGGTACCCGTTGATCCCACATGGTCCCCTTTTTTTTGAGAGGTCGATCTAAATCCCTCCTGGCCAAACTAGTGCAGATAAGCTTTAAAAGACTACTAAGCACGCTGTTTCTTGTCATATGAGAGTTTAAGAAACGATTATACCGGTATAATAAACAAATAAATTATTAATTGCCCTTGTTAATTTGATGTTTGTATTTGTTTTTCAAAACTCAAGAATGAAAAGCAGACTGGTTGAATTATGTCCTTTTTCAATTGATTCAGTAATGTTACTGCTTTTCATGTGAGACCTGCAATCAGTTTCACACAAGCATTATTACATGATTTGCAGGTTCCCACTTAATATATCAAGGTCAAGTGGGACAAATCTATGTAAAATACCTTGTCCAAACAAGCCTTGAATGCAGCCTTCAAGCTTTCCCTTTTTTTCCCCTTTTTTAAAAAAACTTCTCTTTCTCTGCTTTGTAGACATCTTATCCCGGATTCAGCCTTGAACTCTGGTACTCTTCACTCCCTTCATATATGCGAGGCACCAGGAGCTTTCATCTCTAGCCTCAACCACTACATCAAAACCCACAAGGACAAGGAGATTATCCAGTGGAAGTGGCTGGGAACGAGTCTAAACCCCCACTGTGAGACCAACACAGCTGATTGCACCATAGTGGACGATAGACTCATTCTCCAGACTCCTGATTGCTGGTATTTTGGAGAGGACAACACGGGCGATGTGATGAGTGCAGCCAATTTGGCTGGACTGGAAAGACTAATTCAGCAGGAGATGAATGGAACTGTTCATCTTGTAAGTATCTAATTTGACCAGTTGACCAAGTTGTCTTATGCATATACTCAGGTCAAGGAATTTGTGAGATTTTTTTTATGCCTCCGTTACGAAGTAGCCGTAGGCATTATGTTTTCAGGTTGTCCGTCCATACGTCCCGTTCTCGTGATCGCGTTATCTGAAGAACCGATCGATGGATTACTGCCAAACTTTGGTCATGTATGTATCTTGCAAAGCCGATGAACTAATTAGATTTTGTGGTCACGAGATCAAAGATCCTTAGGATTAGTTTTTATGGCTGACAGGTGTTATGTTGACCTGTAGGAGGGATGTTTATTCAAACTACATCTTCTGGGCCAAACTACAGTCAAAAATGCTTTAGTGACCACCTGTCTACAGAGACAACATTTGTTTCCCCCTTGAAGTTGTTTCTCGTTGAAATATGTACTAAAGGAGCCTGTCTACAAAGACATTTTTGTGTTTCCCTTATGTGGTCGCTATAGACAGGTTTGACTGTACCTGCTCTCTGATCTCTGGGAGGTTTGTGTGGGCGTGAATTAGATGATGCCAGAATAGTTCCATGACACATGCTCTGGTGACGGATGCTCTGACAATATACCCACCTAAATCTCGCCCTAAACCTATGGGGATGTGAGCGGTACGTTAACTTGGTCAGCTCTTTGACTTCGCCTACCAAATGGCACAGGTGACTCTGGTTCGAAACTGAGTCACGTCTTTCGGATGATGACGTTAAAGGTGGCTCCAAAGACGTAAATAATCGTAGCTTATTGATACACATCTGTAAAAACCTAATTACACACAAACGCACACATAAACCCAGGAAACTCAATCGTAACCCTATATCCTTGTCTTTGCTGAAATAAATTTGGAGTTAAATGCAACTAAAACCACCTTCAATCTCATTAATTTGATTCCATTCCTCTTTTCTGTTTGTCTCCCTCGGAGGTGACGGCTGATGGCAGTGTTAACTGTCAGGACGATCCAGAGCACCAGGAGCACAGAGTCTTTCCGCTCGTCTTCTGCCAGTCCCTTACAGCTCTCCGACTCCTAGCTCCAGAGGGTGCTTTCCTCGTCAAGATGTTCACCATGTACAATGCCAATACAGCATGCCTTATGAACCTGCTTAATATCGCTTTCAAAGAGGTATCTACTTTTTATGCATTTATGTACCATTTTGTAATCTTGTGTTCAATCAATGATTGTATTCATAACCATACATGTTGATTTCTCACAATTTGATTGTTAATGATGATAATGTGTTGTCTATCAAACACAGTTACTATCAACTGCACTTCACAATGCATCATATTACTTCATCAGCTTCTAATAGCTGAGCTACCCTAAAAAGGCTTGCAAAACTGCGAAAAATTTCTTCCTACCATGTACATATTTACCTCACCTGGGTTGAGAGAGGCAAATTTTGATCAATGCCTTGCCAAAGAATGTTACTGCCATTACAAGGTTGCAAGTCATGTACCACAGGGTCTATTGCTTTATCCACTGACTATAACACGTCTAGACAGACCTCTATCGTTAAAACCCATCTGAACTAGTTTGGTCAGGGGGGATCAGACCTCCCTGCAAGGTCACTGACAGGTGGTTATCTCATCAAATCAGCTCTCAATTAACATAAGAAAAAGAGGCTCATGGGGGACCAACAGGCACCGATTGGGCATTGTTTGCTATATAGAGGGCGCAAGTCGCTATAGTAGTGCAGTAGGGCTTTAAAGAGCACGGATTGCAACTTCGTCTTTTTATCTCACTGATACCTTTCTGTCTCTCTTTTTTTATGCCTCCGCCACCGAAGGCATCATGTTTACGGGTTGTCCGTACGTCCGTCCCGTTTGACCGTTATCACAATATCTCAAGAACCATTTAAGATTTAAACTTAAGACTCGGGAATAGTATTTATCACCATAGGAAGACGATCTGATTAGATTTTGGAGTATGTAGGTCAAAGGTCACAGGTCACAGAGGTCAACTTATTAAATTCCATACATTGAGATTGTTATCATGATATCTCAAGAACCACTGGAGATTTAAACTTCAAACTTAGTGATAGTGTGTATCACCATAGGAAGACGATCTGATAAGATTTTGGAGCACGTAGGTCAAAGGTCAAGGGTCACAGAGGTCAACTTATGAAATTCCATACATTGAGATTGTTATCATGATATCTCAATAACCACTGGAGATTTAAACTTCAAACTTAGTGATAGTGTGTATCACTATAGGAAAACAATCTGATTACATTTTGGAGCACGTAGGTCAAAGGTCAAAGGTCACAGAGCCTGTTATGTTTTCAAAAAATAGCTCCTGATTGCCTTATCTCAAGAACCGCTCGATGGATTCAAACTTGGGTCATGTATGTATCTTGCAAAGCCAATGAACTGATTAGATTTTGGGGTCACTAGGTCAAAGGTCACAGGGCTCATTATGTATTCACAAATAGCTTGTGATCGCATTATCATGAGAACCAATATACAGATTACCATCAAACTCATGACATGTATATGTATCTTGCAGAGCCAATGAAATGATTAGATTTTAGGGTCATCAGGTCAAAGGTCATGGGGCTCATTATGTATGCCTATAAATAGCTTGTGAGTGCATTATCATTAAAAAACCGACAGATGTATTACAATCAACTTGAATTTTAAAAATTGCTCTATGGCGGAGGCATCATTTTCGACTGCGCGCAGTCAAAATTCCATCTAGTTTAAATCTCCGTCTTTGTCACTTAGGTCACAGTTTTGAAGCCAGCCTGCAGTAAAGCAGGTAATTCTGAGGTGTATGTCATGTGCAAATCATATCTCGGCAGAGATCATTTGCAGCCACAGCTGGACACACTGCTACAACATTTTGGTAAGAAACACAAGAAATGTTGTGTTACTATAGCCTATTCTCTCCCCCCCCCCGCCCCCCACACTTTTGTCTACTCTCCCTCTCTCTCTCTCTCTTTCCCCCTTTCCCTCTGTCTTTCTCTTTCTGTCTCTCTTTCTCCCTCCCTCTCTCTTTCTCTATCTCTCTCTTCTCTTTCTCACTCTCTTTCTCTCTCTCTCTCTCTGTCTGTCCTAGGGCTATACCTGTTATACATTTCCATCTGTTTCCTGTCTGTCTGCCTGCCCTTAACTGCTTTGTTTGTTTGTTTGTTTTTGTATACTCCACAAAACCAATGTTCATGCTCAGAAAAGCAAAGAGAGCTACTCCATACTTGACTGGTATTGTTGGATGCAGTCATAGTTGTAGTAGTAGGAGGAGTAGGAGTAGAAGTAGAAGTAGTTGTAGTAGTAGTAGTAGTAGTAGTAGTAGTAGTAGTGGAAGTAGTGGTAAGGGTAGTAGTAGTAGGAGTAGGAGTAGAGGTAGTGCTAGTGGTAGGAGTAGAAGTAGCAGTAGAATTTTGAGAATCTACTGAGAAGTTTGCTACTATACTCCAAAAGACTTAGATGTGATTTTGAAGTCATATGCCAACATTGTTCATTTTTACTTCAATTCTCTCGTCTGCAGGACCCGATGTTGGAAAGACGCCGCTCTTTAGCCCCGCCCACCTTCCTGAGTCCTTCGTGACCCAGATTGAGAAATGTAGCCTGAAGTTCACCAACTGTCAGGTGGCGGCCATCGAAGAGAATCTACAGCTTTACCCAAAAATGGACCTGTCGTCACGGCAACGCATCGACAGGGTGAGGGCGCATTGCGTTGAGATGTTCATCAAGAAATGTCGTCTGAGGGTCGCTAGGAAACACCAGAAACTCATGCCAAATTATGGCTCAAAGGTAAAATTATTTTAAAATGTTCATGAATGTATTAGTGAGGCAACATGCACTGTAAGATCCAGGAGAGGATTTCCAAGAATGGGGGTTATACTTGAACATCGTTTAAATTAAAAGGATTTTTTATTACTGTTTGTTGTGATTGTGTCCTTAACCCTTTCATTGCCAACAAGCTTATAAATTCGTATCGCAAACATTTTTTTATGAGGCAAATTTCCAATTATTTCACTTTTCTTTGTTGTTCTGCTTGCAAACATCACATGACATCTATCTTCACAAGTAACAAAATTGTTTTTAATTGGAAGTGAAAGAACAAGCTACATGTATTTTCTATCTAAAAATTTCAAAAATAATCAAATTTTGCAGCTTAAAGTGCCTGCGGCATTAAAATTATATTGATCTGATATTCATCTTTTCCCCTGCCACAATCAGGCCTGTTCGATGTTTAAGAAGAACATGTGGCATCGTCTCCATGGAAGCCTGGATGATAGAGGAGAGGTGGGTCATAGGTCATGGAAGGAGCATCTCCAGTCCATCCTTAGGAGCCTCCAGGAGCAAGGAGCCAAGGCTGGTCCAGGGGGAGATAGTCAGAGTAAGTCCTCCACACTTCTGAAAATTGCGTCAATCTTGTAAAATGTACGGAAACTATGAATTTGAAATACATTTATATCATGGTAATTAAAAGAATAAAGCCTAACTTCAAACATCTGTATTTAATGGGTTTTGCTGATTAAGTGTGAAAAGCATTGCTTCTTTTGTTTTATTCACTTCTTAGTAGGGGATTCCAGTCCAAAGAAAATGCGCAGCTCAGTCTCTGTTTCCGACCAACTGGATTCTTCAGAACTTGAAGGAGATGACTCCCATCGGACCAAAGCAGCCAGTGCAAGACTCGGAGGAGGTGGAGATGGTCTTGGTGATGCTGACAGAGGACTAGGATCAGGACCAGGCCAAGAGAACACTGGTCCAACTATACAAGCAATGCCTTGTGACCAGCCAAGCTCTGCCGTACAGTGTCATGGGGATGGTGGCCATGTTGGAAAGCATGAAATTGCAATGGAGATCTGTGAACATGAACAAGGGGCATTGAATCCAGTGCAAACATCATCGGTGGAAACGAGAGCTGGTGTAGCGGGGATCGTTGGGGATGTTGCAGCAATGGATGTAGGCTCTCCTGAAACATTAACTACAAGCACTACTTCTTTACAAGAATGTGCTATGTCGCACCCTGCCCAAGCTGGAAGTGTTAGGGTCAGTCATCCAGACGACAGTCAAACTGTATGTGGTATCTGTATTCATTTGAATATCGAGCAAAGTGAAGACCCCAATGTTGGAGGTGAGAAACAGCATGTGCTGGATGGTGCAGTTGGGGGTCAAAGGTCAACTACAAATGAGACTACAGAGGGCACATCATCTGAAATATTCACTGTAGAAATTCCATGGGTAAGTGAAGTATACAGAAACATTTAGCGGATTTTATCCCTTTCAATCTGTGTATTTTGTGTCTTACATATTAAATGATTTCAATGTATGCATGTGGAAAAATACATTTGGATTTATTTTGTTTGTTCTGTATGTGTGGGTGTGGGGTGTGTGGTAAGACAGACAAAATAAATAAGTGCTACTCATAGCTATGCTAATATTTGCCTAACAGTAACATGTCATGAAATTCTTGATTTGATACTTTGCAGATTGCACCAGGAAAACAGGATTTAGATAGTCTAGGTTCATGGAAAATAGTGACAGGTCACCCAGTGAGGGCAGTCTTCATGTCACCGTTCTGTCAGATGCCATTGCTGGATAAATGGAGGAGTGTACGGACCAACGCTCAGGTTTGTCAATTATCTGAATACTCATCTTTACTTTGTCATTATTCCTGTTTAACACATTAGCCATCATATTTACTGATACTAATGTCATGAAGATCTTTTAACATAAATGTTAGCTCCTTTTTGTGTATCCTTTAAGTTGTCTCCTCTTTTCTTCTCTAATGTCCTTCTCTCTCCCTCTCTTTCCCCCTCTCTTTCTCCCCATCCCTCCCTCATACTCCTTTTCCCCCTCCCCTTATTTGTTGCATCTCTCTCCTTTGTATCTTCCTGCTATTCTTCCTCCATCTCCCTCTCCCTCCTCCCTCTCCCCTCCTCCTTCTCCCCTCCTCCTTCTCTTCCTCCTCTTCCTCCTCTTCCTCCTCTTCTACCTCCTTCCCCCTTTTCTCTCTCTTTTCTTCTCTTCTCCCCTTTCTCACTTCTTGCCTTTCTCTCTCCTTTGTGTTTGTTGCCCTCTTTCTTTCCCTTTCCCTCTCTTCCTTCCCTCCCTTCCACCCTCAATTCCTTCCTTGTTCTATTTCCACCATCTGCCCCACTCGTTTATTTTTCCTCATGTACATTCTGCCTTTTATTATCTGTCAATTCAGTGAAACCTGCGTTAGTGACCACCTGTTCATCAAGATCACCTTGTTTGTTAACCTTGAAATGACATTGCTGTAGATACATGTATATTGTATTACAAAAATCTTTACATAGAGACCACCTGCCTATGAAGACCACTTTTCTTGTCTCGCTTGAGTGGCATTTATAGACAGGTTTCACTGTACTTGAACTCCTGATTACCATTTAGATACCGGTATTCGTTCTGATTCTCATGCACAGGTTTTTCAGCAGCGTACTGGACACAATGTCAAAGGTCATCCCAAGTGTGACCTTTCACCCCAGATATACGAGGTCATTGAAGGTCTCCTCTCCAAGCGACCTGTAACAAGCCAAGGTCAAGAGGAATGGTACTGCTCTGGAATGAACAAACAGGAACTGCACTTGCTTTATCAGCTAGCATCCAGCCACAATGCAGTCATTGTAATTATTTGACAATGTATTTATATAGTTGTTAAGCTCGTTCAGATATGACAAGACAAAACCATGGCATTTTAAAAATATATACCTCATAACACAGAGCTCAGTGAAAACATGCAAATCCTTTGTTTCAAAATGTTGCCATTTATTCACATGTTTACATATCTGAACAAGCCTTGAGCAACATTTTTTTTTTTTTTTTTNTTTAGCAGATGTTTCTGCATTCATTGATTTTTCAAATATAAAACATTCAAATAACAATAATAGTATATAATGTAATTGAATTACATAAAGAGTGACAACTTAATACACACAAATAAAAAATGCATAATTGAAAGCTTGAAAGTATGGAGGTAAGTAAAAAATAATAATCAAGATAAATACATACAAAGAACATGTAAATATTCAGTTAATGAATGTAGGCAAGTTATCTAGGAATAATGTTTTGGATATTGTTTAGAAAAATTGTAAATTGTAAAAAAAAAAAAGTTCACAGGACAAGCTGCTCATAAAGCCATCTCACACAAAAACAAATTAAAGTAATACTTAAAGACTGCGCTTCCAGTTGCCCTGCTCCAAAGCTTTGGCATATCATCTGTTACTGTCGTTAAATATTTGTCGAAAATGCTCTTTTTTCAGGAGCTTTTGAATATTTGTTTAGTGTGTCTCTTTAAATTTGCATTGTTAGGGGTTTTCATCACAGCACGGTAGAGTTTATTGCTATGATTAGTGAGCTACTGGTATATAAATTGTTATTGATGTGTATTTGGAATTTGACAATGTTCTGTAATGAACATATGACTCACCTTTACTGCCTCATTTTTAACACGAATTTTAATGAAATAAATGCTGTTTGATTAATTCTTATCTGTTCGCAGAAAAGCTGCAGAGACAATAACCCCAGAGGAGAGATGTTTGGTGATATCCAACACTTGCTTGAAAGGTAAGAAAGCATTTTCAAATATGACATTTAAAATGTACCAATCACATGAGAAAAACACTCCATTAGAAAATTTGCTCATCAAATTCACTCTGCCTAGCACCTTTGCACACGGCACAAAATGATGTCAATTATTTTGTTAAACCGGCACTATGAACATGACAGACAAAGAGTGTCGAGTGGATCGAGTGTAAATTTGATGGGCTAACTAAAGCTCTAATGGGCTGTTCTCGTCATGACCTAAAAAGTATTGTGAACAGCTAGAATGTATGGATCAACTTCTACAGACGTTGTGATTTTATAACTGTATTCTACCCTTACCGTGATTGAATATTATCCTGCACATTTATAGATTACTTGTAAATATTTTATATTCTCCATTTTATGTGATTGTATTTAATAGGGAAGCTGATGGAAACAGAAGATGCAAGTCCTTTTTCTTTAAGCTGCTCCCATCATGCATTGCCAGAGAGAGGGAACCTACTGCGGCTGAACTGGAGACGAAGCAGGATTTCATTTCTGCTTGCCTGCTTGCTATCAGGGTATACTTATCAGCTTAAAGAGGAAGTTTACTCTGATATTAAGTTGGTTTTATATAGGAGGAGAGAAAAGAGAGAAACAAATTTGTGAAAGTTTGAGCAATTAAAAACAAGAAAGTTGTGGATATTTGTAGGTGCAATCAATCGTGATCAATCAATCGTGATCAATCAAACACAAATTGGAAACTCGGTGAAAAATCTTGCCAGGTCCCCTCCCAATCGCCCTGTACTTCTAAAAAAACATTTAATGCATATTTCAATTAGACGTTTACCCTATGAAATATACGTATTGCAGAATATATTGGCTCCGGGGGTGACATTATTCCTGAATTTTCACTTTTGACCCCCAAACAAATTTGAATTTCAAACAGGGGATCTACGTACACAGATCCTAAATATTTTAATTGTTAACAAGTTCCCTCTTCTTACAAAGCTTTCTACTTTTGACTTTAACAGGAGCTACAGGCAGGTGGGTCCCTCCACATATGGGTGCCTGGTCTGCTTACAAGATTCTCTGCATGCATCGTTTACATCTTGTCACAGGCCTTTGACCTTTTGACCCTAGTCAGGGGTCACAGGTCGGATGTGCTGACTGCGCCTCGAGTTCTTATCAACTGCACTGGGTTTCATCCTAACCCTCAGATAGAAAAGGTACGTTGAGTTTGGGGAGGAAAGACAGGATTTGTCTCGAGTCCAGCAGAAAGGCATTAACAAGAGAATTCCTGATAGTTTTGTATTGGAATTCCCATATTAACAAATTTTCTTCTCTTGCACACATAATGGATATTTTACGTTTGTCTTTGATGTAATTGAAAAAGAAAATAATTTTGAAGAATTATTACACTTGATTATACATATTTGTTCATTGATATTGCAAAATTTTCAGAAATACCAAAGTAATGTGTTTTGACAATATACTGCATTTTTGGTTAATGAAAGGAATATGACCATTTTATTAAAATACAGCGTAATAAGTTTTTGGTTAATTGATAAAAGTACACCTAGATGCAATGGGAAAGAAATAACCATTGTAGTGATGGTAGTGGTAAAAGCAATTCTGTAACTAAAATAACTTTCCAGAAACAGTAATAAATATTTTTTTTTAAAGGATCTGTAATTATTGTTGTGCCGGTGTGTGTCTCACTTCATTGCAGAATCTCCAGAGGGTGTATGAGAGAATGAAGGAACTTCACAAAGGAGGCAGCCATGATGTTTTGAGATTCATTCCAATGCTGAGCCTCTTCAGTAAGTTCTCCTGCAATACATAGCATTTTCCTTTTCTTGTTGTTGTCGTCATCATTTTGATCATCATTAAAATTGTCAATATCAAATCAACAAAACAAAGGAAATGAAGGAAGTTAGCTCAGAAAAACGGTTCCAAAATCTAGGTGTCTCAAAAATAGAGGTAGCTTAACTGAGCTATCACTGAGCTATCGTCGTATTGGAATTAAAAACAGACCAAATATACACCTGTACATGTATTCTGTAATTGTTAAGATAAATGCTTGTAAAAGAACAAATTTCAGATTATTCAAGCCATATTGAAGTGCTGGGAAATAAATCAATGATTTTACCATTTATGATACCTTTTTGTTTGTATTAGCATGAATGAACTGTAGTTGATGCCCTGCACAAGTACAATTGATTAAACCTCAATAAAATAAAAAAAATTGCATATTTTGTTCTTCATCCATTTCATCTACTTCCAGATCCAGACTTTGACAAAGCCATCACTCAATTCAATGAGAACTTGATACGTGAAGATTTGCTGCATATTGTGAAAGCCGAACTTGCCTTACTCGATGACCCAGACGGCAAAGGTTGGAGCGATAACTTGTGTTCTGAGATTGTGTACTGCTAATTTCAATTCCCCTACAAACAATGGAATTGCAAAGACTGGGGTAGTGGCTAGTTGTAAACATTTTGCAAAATTTAGCAGTTTCATGTGGGTGACTCCGAACATCAAGTTTCACATGTTAAACTAAAATTTAGGGTTTTAATAAAACATACTGTAATGACCTATTTTGATAAGTCAACACTGGATAAAAACATTACCGGGTAAAACACTTTTAGTATCAAATTGAAATGCAGGTTTCTTCCTATATCTCGGAAACACTCAATGTCAGTTATGCTGTTTAGTGTGGAAGCTTATGCAGTTTAAGGGGTTGACATGTCTGTAATGTACAGGGGGCAGATCCATGCATTGCCTTCCATGGTAATAAATTAATTTCTATTCAATTCTTTGTTTTACAGGAAGCAAGAGTAGTGCAATAAGTGTAGGGTTTATGTGGTTGAACTTTCAGCCTCTTGAAATAAAACACACGCTGCATCATCCTGAGCATGTTGTACTTGGGTTATTTCAAATAGGCTGCAATAGAATACAAAGAAGTAAAACTTACTTGTTTTACTGAATGCTTGTTATAACATTATGATGAGGTTTTAATGCACATTTAACATGTATACCATTCAGGATTGAATTGATGATGATGATGATGATAATAATAGTATTAATATTAATGATGATAATAATAAGAAGAATTTTTACAGCATACTTTTTGATATATTACCACCCAAACACAATGTATCTACCTGTAGAAAAGGCACTTAAACAATGGGAGCTGAAATTCCCGACTCACAGCAAGTCTTTTACTTTCATACTACAAGTAAAAATAAATTTGCACAAAAAAATGGTTATAAATGACATTCGATATACACGTACCTCTAATTTTTGTACTACAAGATGATTGATAACATTTCCTCTAACATTTCCCAGGTAACCTCATTTTCTATTGAATATTTTTATGGGGAATAAATTGATGACCGATTATTTGGTAAAGGAAGGAATATTTTGTATGTCTACTGAATACAAATGTCACTTTGATGGAAACCATTACTTTCCCCTCGTTTGTTTTCTTGTTCTTTATAATATCTTGTGAGAAAATGATTATAGTGATGACGAATGTTTTGAAGGAGTGGATTTTTTAAAGTCCTGTTTGACTTCTTTATGCTAGTGTCATATTATTTGAGGGTTTTGTCAGAGGTCTACTTTAAAGGGAAAGTCCACCCTGAACTTAAGTT
>BEXV01001333.1:41170-58006 GCA_003118195.1 Hemicentrotus pulcherrimus
GCAGTAATTTGTGCCAATACATTGCAAAAGTAAAAGAAAGGGCCGTATCCAGCACGCCAAGTCGCCATTTGAATCCATTTCAATCAATTTCAATGTATACACTACTAGAAACTTCTAGCCAGAGCATCGGTGCGAGATGGCCGCGCGGTCTAAGGCGCTGGCAATGGAAGGCAGTTTATGTCTGGAGAGCCCAGGTTCGATCCTGCCAAAAGATTTTGTATTTTTTTTTGAATCTCAAAAGTCGGGGTGCGTCTTATACACAGAGATTTACGGTAATGATGGTAGTAGTTGCAGCTATATTAGTAAAGGGTGTCACTATAGTATTTTAAGGGGGGGGGTTGGAGTGTTCGCCGTCAAGAGTTTTTTTTCTACCCTCTTTCAAACCTAACAATTCTTTTCAGGACTACCCACATAGTGAAACCACAAACTTATGAAATTAATATTCATTATGCCATTGTTGTAATATCATTGCAGATGACTCCTGATTATGTGATCCACCTGCAGAGGTCAGTTGAGGTCAATCAGACGTTCCTCAAGAAAGCCTGTCAACTGGCCCTGAAGAAAAGCAAGACCTGAGAACATAAACAGCTGGTTAAGTTAGAAGATTATAAGTCTTCATAGAGCTATAGTTTTATTTTCATGTAACCTCTTTATTATCTATAACACAAATATTTGAGGTGTGTCAGAGGTAATGATCTGAAATGTTCAAGAGAATCTGAAAACCGAAAAGGCTTGTGATGCCAGAAGCAAGTCTATTAATCCTTAGGACTATTAGATCTGATGTAACCAATTTCTCAATGTTTTTTTATTTGTTTATTTTACCTCCTATAGCCTTGTATGAATATCAGGTTTTACGTCAACATTATTTATACAGACCTGCCAACCAGTACGATTTAGTTGTATTTAGTACGATTTTTAGAAGCAAATACGACAACTATTTTCCTCAATAAGATACAAATTTTTTAATGATCCATAAAAAAAAAATTCTTCTTGTATGTAGGAACTCTAAGAGGCATTGATCCGCGTAATAGTCCGTGTTTTTTTTTTTTTAAGAATACATCTTTTGTCTGTTAAATACGACTTTTGGGATTAAAGAATACAGTTTTTGAACTCCAGAGGTTGGCATGTCTGTCTATAACACCAATATTTGAGATATGTCAGTGGTAATGATTTGAAATGAATTTGAAAAGAGGATTAGACATCCAAAACAGCTAGTGACTCCAGAAGCAAGTCTGTTGATCCATAGATCTATTTTCATGTAAGCAATTGTCTTGGTACTTAAACTTAGACTGTGCGACTGGACTTTGAGTTGAAGTAATTAATTTATTTAACTAGGAGCTTGACCACTCAATTTATAAACAATTAACAACATTGTGAATGAAATTTGTTGACGGAGCTCTCTCAGAAGAGGTACGATTCAAGTCAATTCAATTCAATTCAATTTATTTCCACTTTAAAAACAATTTACAAATCAATAACATATACATATGAATAAAAGTGGCTTATTAAAAATGACCCCTTGTCTACACATAACATATTATACATTGTAAGAAAATATCAACAATTATCACAGAAAAAACATCACAAAAACATCAACATTTTAAATTGAATGAAATTTCTCAAGTGAGAAAGACGATGGAAGTTTATTCCTCCATCAGAGAGAGAATTAATGGGTACAAGGTCGCCATCATCAAAGCATGTTTCTTCTAACTGTGGCATAGGAGATGGTTCTCAATGGATAGGAGTCTCATCAAATGTCAGAAAGTCGTCGTTCGGGGTAAAAGCACTCTGCAGTCCCCGTTGAGGATGTTTATTTATTTATTTATTTATTCTGTTTTATTTAAACAGGGTAGCCCCGTCAGTAATCATAGTACTGTTTTCCAGGGGGCCCTGTCGAGTGGTCATGCTTCCAGCGGTCTTGCCTTTCATAGCAGGGGACCTGGAATATGACTGGTATTAACCTCATGATGTCCTTTGAAATATATTTCACTTTGAAGGCAAAGGTACAAGTAATGGCACATGATCATTACATAAAAACAAACAGGATTGCTGTAAAATTTTGTGAATCCCTCAGGGTATGGCATCCAGGCCGTGAATTCAGTAGTGTATGTAGTTGCAAGAAAAAGACGCTGTTTGCTTGAAAAAATCTGCTTCCATTTGATTATCCTTTCTTCATTTTATTATTCATTCCCTTGGTTGGAATTGGAAAGAAAAAAAACAAGCAGTCTCTCTCTCAAAAGAGATACTTTAGGGCGAGAACACATAACTTAGCATGGTCAACGCGTATGCTGGACAATACATATCTTTACACCAAACTTGGACAAAAGGTGTCTGACATGCTTTACAAAACTCCCCATTTCTCTGTGACCACAGAAGCAAAATGCATGGGGTTTCCTGCAAGATGTAGGTAATAAGGTATAATATTAGTTTTACATTATGATATTTCATTTATATTGATTCACTATTTTGATAGTTAACACAGCAGAAAGTGTGACTGTTATTATCATGGGGACACACAGTATGCATGCCTGTATCTTTCATGTGTACCATGTAGGTCTACAATAGTGTGTATCTCACTAACTACACACTGGGCCTATTTAGCTAACATTCCAGAGCAAATTTGCTAATAAATTCTTTGCAATGCAGACCTTTACTTTTAGCATTAATTAACATTTAAGCTAAATCATGAAAGCTGAAGTTTATTACTTAAGACGACTAAGATAACAATTCCAATACCTTATCTAAGCATGGTTCCCTTCGATGTGCCACAAACAGTTGGCTCCTGGTACACGGTACCTCTTTCTGTGAATTGTCCTGCCCCACCGGACTGCCACTCCAGCTGTACTTATTCTTTGCAGTGATGCTCTTACTCTCTTGCAAGCTACATATATCCCATCTTGTCGCAAAAGTGACAACATTGTCCTCCAGCCAGCCTTTGGAAAATGAAAATGGTATCCAATCACGAGGTTATCTAATTCGTTATTATCCAATAGAGCAAAATTATTTATTCTTAGGTTAGCTTCTCGCAAACGGTGGTTGGCGGTTCGTCTGGATGCAGGATAAAAAATATTGGTCACTTGAGTTATATTATAACCGTGAGCTGAGGTGGAGCATGTCTATATGTGTTTACAGTCGCCAAAAGAGCATTTACTGATAATGTTACTTGTAACATACTGGCTCTAAGTCTCTCGTCTCCATTGATAGGAGTATTACATGAATATTTACAGGTTGTTTACATGTAATAAGCCCCTGGTCAATATATAAGAAAAAACCATGTGTACGATATTCATTCCTCCAACCATTATTAACATTTAAGGTGTTGGAAATATGATCTCCTCTACAAACATGATATTTTGACATACCCACAATACTGTCGGTCAAGATCTCCTCCACATCTGTCAGGGACTTGAGACCTACTAACTCCTATGGTGATTTGAAAGCCGAGAGGAGGTAGCAGAACCTGGCCGTGGCACTCTTTTTTCTGTCTGCCTTCCCGAGCACAGACTCATAGGTGTAATGATACATGTGACCCTTTATCCTTCTTTTCGCCTTTTGAATAATCTCAATGTTGGACTGCTGTGACTCCTATATCAGTTGAAAATTGATGGAGGAATAAAGACACTTGGTCCAGCTCCCATCACTCTATCACTGGAACCTGCCTCATCAGCAGCATCCTGGATGGCTCCTGCCAGGAGATCTATGTCAATTTCTGGATCAATGTCAGGAAATTCCTGGCTGTCCTGTAAAGAAAATAGATGAATTCTTGCTTGTCTAATGGAAAGCCTTTCAGCTCTAGAAGGACCTTGATGGCCTAGAAGATGGTGTCCGTTTTTCCATTCAAAATGTCTGTCATCGCAAAGAAAGTTGTGAGTGCGTCCCCACCATCACGCTTGCTCCATCAGACCCAAAGCCCGCTAGCTTGTCGAATGGAAAGCCTTTCAGCTCTAGAAGGACCTTGATGGCCTAGAAGATGGTGTCCGCATGTTCATTTGAGATATCTCTCATCTGACAGTCTTCCGGAACATAGTATTAATGTTTTTGTTTTTGTTTAAACTTGCAATAATGCATTGCTTTGCTTGTGGAACTAAGATAACGTTACGTCTACGATCAGTCACCATCATGAGGAAACATGAACGGCTGCGATAACTTTTTTCTCATATAACAATGTTCTTTTTTGTAATGTGCTTTTGGCATATATATTTTGGGGAGTTATTTCTTGCTCTTCCCGCAGACTATTGATGTACTGCCTCAGAAAATAAACCACTCCGTCCTTATTATTGTTGAGGTCTAATTCTCCTGTAGTGATGGCAGCAGACACCCTCCTAGGAGTAGGCTTCTGAGCCTTCAGTAATGTTGATATGTCATCGATTGACAGTTGGGACCAGAAGGTCAGGATGTGCTCCTCTGGTATGCCTTGCCTCATAAGGCGGTAGATGGATGCTGGCTTCTGCACGAACAACAAATCTGCAATCGCCAGCAGTTGCGCCCTGACCTCCCGTGTTGCTTTGTCCTTCGTATACCCCGCCCAATGTATGAGAAACGTCCTCTGTCCATTGTCTTCTTTAGTCATGTTCAGGATTTCCTGAACTGTATATCTCATCTATAATGGTTACCAGTCAGTGCTGATACCATCTTAGCCAACCCTGCACGAAGCAAATATCGCTCATTTAGCGCTTGCGCAGTTACGTTCAATCAATCTCTGCCTCATTTGAATACGCCCCGCCCACAATTCATGTCTTGTTCCTTTTGATTGGCTGTAAAAGGCCCGCCATTTGCTCGACGTCACAAATATGAGTGCGACGAGATAGCTTACAATTTTCCGTCTTTTTCGATACCAAAATTGTGATATTTCAGTCAAACCCTCTATTTTTAATGATTTTTTCACTTAAGAATTTCACTTAAGTATTTCACTTAAGTATTTCACTTAAGTATCTAAGAAAAATTCTCTAAAATGTCATATTTAAGGTACAAACTTGATTTTTTTCTTCTCAAATGTCCGTTGACGTTTCAATTTTATGTGTATGGAACGCCATGTGTGCGTCACCTGTTTAAAGCCTGAAATTTCAGTGTTTTTGGTGTTAATTTTTGTATGATTGACAGCTAGGGCATCAGAGCCGAAGTTTGCTTCCCTTGTTCGGTAATGATTCCGAATCATACAGCTAAGGGTCGTAAAACATATGATTAGGGGGTCTCTATTCATAATAGGCGAACAGGGTCACTATTCATAATAGGAAATGAGCTTCGCTATTCATAATAGAAGTAGGGGGTCTTTATTCATAATAGAAGAAGAGGGTTGCTTTTAATAATAGGAGAAGAGGGTTGCCCCCAAGAACAAACGCCGTGCTTAACGGCGTAAGTTCTTGCAGACGTTCAAGACGTGACCAGGCCGCATGGCCTGGGCATCTTACCGGCATCTGCCCAGCCTCCAGATTGCGAGCATCGGCGCTGATCTATTGGAACTTTGGTTATTTTAGCTCTGGCGTTAGACATGGCGATTTAAATTGTGAAACAAACTAAATGTACGTCGTATGTACGTTTGAAAACAAAACGGGTTTCATAAGATAGCTAGGGCACACATTTGTCTTTAGCCTTTAATAATAACTTTTATACTAATTGACTCGAGAATAGGCGTACACTCACACACAAATTCCCACGGTCTACTTTTTTCCGGTATTATCCGAAACCAAAAATACAAAACCGAAGTTTCGAGTGCGGGCCCGAAGCTTCGAGAGCAGGCCCGAAGCTCGAGAGCAGACGCGTAAAGTTAACGCCCCAAGTCAAATTAAGGTCAATCAGCGCACTTCTGATTGGTTGGTCGCCCCTACCAAATATAGGATCTTTTTTTGCTATATTGATTAGCCAATGGGGACTCGTTTTTAAAAGCTGTACAACAGATACAAACATCCCACCTTACAAGGCCTTAAGTCCTGCACCTGGCAGTGATGCCTTCACTGGACGATCCTTAAACCGGGGGCAGACTTTTCCTTCCAAAGAGCTGGTCCTTGGACATTACTCGAATATCAGGACCCCCAGCTCCTTAACAAAACGTGAATTCCTCTGCTCCGCGGAGACCATTTCATACTTTGTGCTGTCAACCAGAACCCCATGCCCTAGATATAAATTTATCATTACAAAAGAAAAAGCAGGTAAAACATATCAGATCCTATCATTACATTAATCATTCCAGGTCAGATGCATGCCGCTCCAATAATTTCTTCTCTTTTCCATGCATTGTCATTACCGAATGATTCATTGATCATAAAATGCAAAATTATGATTCAAAATGTATGAAATTGTCATTTTGTTTTACAATAGTAAATTTTAAAGATGTTGATAATGGCTTTGGCATTAAAATGCATGGTTATTGATCTTTATTACCTTGTGTGACATTTTAATACCGTAAATATGTTACAAAACAAAATTAGCACCGTGTTTACCTGGGTGGGTCATGTCGCTCCCCTTCCTGGTAAGGAATATGGCTCCCCATCATCGTTTGTTGGCATGTAGCTCATGGTATGATCTCTGCATACTGAATAGGCTTCCAAAAGAGCCACTCCAGGACCCACGATGCAAATGTTTTCTGGTCCATGCGTATCACCTGTCCTGTGATCTTCCAAGCGTATCGCCTGTTTTGTGATTTTCCATGCGTATCACCTGTCTTGTGATCTTCCTGGCATACCCTGTGCTTGCAGGCATTGGGCTTCTGATCCTGGGCATCTTCTTTTCTTTTGTATTCTTGAATTTGATATAAATGACAGCTTGTCGTAAGTGGGACTTTCTCTTGAGTGGCCAAAGACCCTCTCCTTTTCTCAATATTTTGGATTCGTTTTTTGGTTGGTAATGTGAGGAATTTTGTTTCTTTTCATTTTGGGAGATTTTGGACCCTATCCCTCAATTGCAGAGACATGTGGCCTTTATTGATAACGTTAACTAGCCTGAACTACAATTTTACTGCCCTGAGCCAGTGTTAGTCTCAAGCTCTGCTTATATTACACATATACACACCTTTGTTGGGACGGTTGCTGTCTGCTCTATATCCATCTCAGACTCTGATGAGGAATAAGTCCTCGCCTTCTTCCTACGTTTCTCTCTCTCAGTTTCGGTCTCCTTGTCCGTTTCCATCGACAGGCCTTGGCACAGTTTTTTTCCCCTTCCCCTTGTACACCAATTTTTTCGGTCAGGTTTCTTTCCCTGATGTGGTTCGAAGTTCAAGAGCAGCATTTCTTCTGCCATCTGCCTAAGTTCTTCTAAGACTTCTTCGTCCTTGCAGAGGAAGGTGAAGCTGTTCAGCAGTTGCAGCTTTTCCCTGCATACGACTGTAGCTGTTCGTAACTTTGTCTTCCTCGTTGGCTTGGGAATGCAAGGAGTGTCCCTTCCATCTACTTCCTCCTCCATGTCCACACATGTTTCAATGTATTCCGCATCTGAGACAAAGCTGCCTACAGTACTAACCAGGGTAAAATAGGGTGACTGGCGATATTTCTCAGGCAATTTCTTCCATGCATATCCATCAACATGTGTGTGGATAGCAAACATGTGTTTGCATGGGAGAATCGACCGTTGCCAGTCTGGACATTCACAGTTCGGCATTCCGATGGGGAAAAAAGGTCCTGAAACTAAATTTTTATAATAAACAATGATTTGGAATGATTTTTTCGGGGGTGGGTGTGTGCCCCCAAGAGCAAACGCCGTGCTTAACGGCGTAAGTTCTTGCGGGCACACCTCCAACAAACGAGGACCTCTGATCCTTCGGCCATGCTCATTGATCTGACCTAAGGATACAGATTCTTAAAAAGAAACCTCGCACAGTCGGGGCAGAGCAGATGCCGGCAAGACGTGACCAGGCCGCTCCAGGTCAGATGCATGCCGCTCCAATAATTTCTTCTCTTTTCCATGCATTGTCATTACCGAATGATTCATTGATCATAACATGCAAAATTATGATTCAAAATGTATGAAATTGTCATTTTGTTTTACAATAGTAAATTTTAAAGATGTTGATAATGGCTTATATTACACATATACACACCTTTGTTGGGACGGTTGCTGTCTGCTCTATATCCATCTCAGACTCTGATGAGGAATAAGTCCTCGCCTTCTTCCTACGTTTCTCTCTCTCAGTTTCGGTCTCCTTGTCCGTTTCCATCCACAGGCCTTGGCACAGTTTTTTCCCCTTCCCCTTGTACACCAATTTTTTTGGTCAGGTTTCTTTCCCTGATGTGGTTCGAAGTTCAAGAGCAGCATTTCTTCTGCCATCTGCCTCAGTTCTTCTAAGACTTCTTCGTCCTTGCAGAGGAAGGTGAAGTTGTTCAGCATTTGCAGCTTTTCCCTGCATACGACTGCAGCTGTTCGTAACTTTGTCTTCCTCGTTGGCTTGGGAATGCAAGGAGTGTCCCCTCCATGTCCACACATGTTTCAATGTATTCCGCATCTGAGACAAAGCTGCCTACAGTACTATCCAGGGTATAATATGGTGACTGGCGATATTTCTCTGGCAATTTCTTCCATGCATATCCATCAACATGTGTGAGGATAGCAAACATGTGTTTGCATGGGAGCCTCGACCGTTGCCAGTCTGGACATTCACAGTTCGGCATTCAGATGGGAGAACTCATCAAACCATTCCGTAAGGTCAGATCACCTGGTCTTTGTGCGGTTCCTATAAACTTTGAAAGTTTTGAGGACATTCCTCTTGAAGATGACAAGTTCTTTAATGCACCAGTCAGTGCTGATACCATCTTGGCCGACCCTGGCCAAGCTCAGACACTTTACACCTGACCAAAGCCATGAGCATTTTTATTCCGAACATCATGTTGCCAATGAATGCTCCAACAGAAGTGCACTTCCTTGAAACGCGTAGCTCAAGTGCACAAGTTGACACAGCAGGCAGCCTCCCGTTATGGAAAAGTAGGGTCAGCACCGGGGCAAATCCTCCAAGAGAGGGGGTCACCTTGCTCCACAGAAGAATTGTAAGAAATCATCTAGAGTGAGTCCTTCCACCTCTGGATCTGTTGAGGAAAAAGAAAAAGAAATATGTTCATGCTAATAAATTACTTCTGAAAGAACTAGAATACTTGCATATTCACTTTCCTAGGTTGGATAGCAGTTGATATTACATTCGTTTTTAAAAGCTGTACAACAGATACAAACATCCCACCTTACAAGAACTTGAGTCCTGCACCTGGCAGTGCTGCCTTCACTGGACGATCCTTAAACCGGGGGCAGACTTTTCCTTCCAAAGAGCTGGTCCTTAGACAGTCCGACCCGAATATCAGGACCCCCAGCTCCTTCACAAAACGTGAATTCCTCTGCTCAGCAGAGACCATTTCATACTTTGTGCTGTCAACCAGAACCCCATGCCCTAGATATACATTTATCATTACAAAAAAAGCAAGTAAAACATATCAGATCCTAGCTTATATTAATCTTTCCAGGTCAGATGCATGCCGCTCCAGTAATTTCTTCTCTTTTCCATGCATTGTCATTACCGAATGATTCATTGATCATAACATGCAAAATTATAATTCAAAATGTATGAAATTGTCATTTTGTTTTACAATAGTAAATATTAAAGATGTTGATAATGGCTTTGGCATTAAAATGCATGGTTATTGATCTTTATTACCTTGTGTGACATTTTAATACTGTAAATATGTTACAAAACAAAATTAGCACCTTGTTTACCTGGATGGGTCATGTCGCTCCCCTTCCTGGTAAGGAAATATGGCTCCTCGTCGTCATTTGTAGGCATGTAACCCTGGGTATGATCTCTGCATACTGAATAGGCTTCCAAAAGAGCCACTCCAGGACCTTGTTTACCTGGGTGGGTCGTGTCGCTCCCCTTCCTGGTAAGGAAATATGGCTCCCCATCGTCATTTGTTGGCATGTAGCCCTGGGTATGATCTCTGCATACTGAATAGGCTTCCAAAAGAGCCACTCCAGGACCCCGATGCAAATATTTGCTGGTCCATGAGTGTCACCTGTCCTGTGATCTTCCAAGCGTATCGCCTGTTTTGTGATTTTCCATGCGTATCACATGTCTTGTGATCTACCCTGGCATACCCTGTGCTTGCAGGCATTGGGCTTCTGATCCTGGGCATCTTCTTTTCTTTTTAATTCTTGAATTTAATATAAATGACAACTTGTCGTAAGTGGGACTTTCTCTAGAGTGGCCAAAGACCCTCTCCTTTTCTCAATTTTTTTTGGATTCGTTTTTTTTTGGTTTTTTTTTGGTTTCTAATGTGAGGAATTTTGTTTCTTTTCATTTTGGGAGATAACATTTCGGACCCTATCCCTCAATTGCAGAGATGTGTGGCCTTTATTGATAAAGTTAACTAGCCTGAACTACAATTTTACTGCCCTGAGCCAGTGATAGTCTCAAGCTCTGCTTATATTACACACCTTTGTTGGGACGGTTGCTGTCTGCTCTATATCCATCTCAGAATCTGATGAGGATTAAGTTTCTCGCCTTCTTCCTACGTTTTCTCTCCCAGTTTCGGTCTCCTTGTCCATTTCCATCCACAGGCCTTGGCACAGTTTTTTTCCCCTTCCCTATCAGCTTTTTCTTTGAGGCTTAACAAATAGTGAAATGAAATACTTTAAAAATCTGACTGTTTTTTTAATGGTGGCCCAAACCCCAAAGGAACTCGGGCACTTCTGCATTCGTTTGTTAACCTTTGACATAAGTTGGCTGCTAGGGGTAAGTGTACTGTTGTTGCGGAAACAGCTAGTGCTCTTGCCATCACTTCAGCCATGATAGGGGTGACGTCCCCGTATGAAGCCACCACCTTCCGAAGAAAGGCTTGAAGAGTAAGGTGCCTGTACTCGCAACGGTTATTATTAGGTCGTTGCTACCGAGGCACCGGTTTGCCAGGGGGGTTGGTACTCTTAGCTGGCCCCCTCATGAATCCTCAAAAAGGGACTTCCCCGACTCTCACCTGGATCGACTAGCTCATTGAGTTGCGACCCGGAGGTGGACCACCCAAGGCATATCTGTGAGGACCCTCCGGCTGTCCAGCGAGTTAGTAGTATACCTCCTCACTGCCCAGCCTGTGTTACCACAAGAGGTTCCTCCATCATCCTTTAGTAGAGTAAGGTGCTGCAACACGTTGCATGTGTTCCCACTCTGCTCGCAGGTCTTGTTGTTCAACTTGGAAGTGGTCGCATAATATCTCAATAATGAAAAGGACATCAATTATTACATTTACATCCATCACTTTTGTATCACATTGATATCAAATAAAATAACCAATTATTGACAATGTATTTATGAACAGTTTTCAATTTAAGTTTCGAGGCCACATAATATCGTAAAACTCAAATACCACCATCCTTTTCCTCGATCCCGTCCCTCCAAAGAGAAAAAAGAATGGTTACCTCTTTGTCATTGCTGGTTGTATCTACAGGTCAGTCTAGTTCAACCAAGTTGGGGTCGGATTCCCTGAAAGCTTGCAGGACACTTTGAACTGATGCTCAATGAAGAAAAAAAAAATGAATAATCTCCTGTAAAGGTTGAAGAAGAAATAAACAATAAGCTTCCTTTTTTTTATGGGATAATGTAGACACTCTCTGGTGACGGCTAGTCCGACGGGAAGATCGCTTTGATGGAAGCCCCTTCAGGAGCACCTTGTGTCTCAGAGCGGCCATGGTTGTGAGAGCTATCACACACAATCAATCTTTTGTTAATTTGAAACAACAATTAAACATGATTTGTAACTTGTTGATTACCTCATTGTTACCATTCTACTGAATAGGGGAGGGGTGGTATTTACCAACGAGGGACTCAGTTTTGCATACTGAAATGGAAAACTGTTTAACAGGAAGCTTCTGTAATTTGTTTTATGTTGTTGGCCCCCACTTCGATGACGAAGTCCAGCCTTCTCAGAAAATTGAAAAATGCGATCTCCTTCTCCTGGTGGGCGCAAGTCCCCCCCTGGAGTGCAGTGGACAAGGACATTGTGCCTGCTAGGAATGTAGTTTCCCTGGATGACGACCCTATGCAAATGAGCTGTTCCCTCATGGCACCACAGATGTTTAGGGAATTAGTCCCTGTAGTGCCGTAGCATGTCCTCCATGCTGTTGTTGGTCTGGGATGATTTGGTCTGCAGGTGCCTCCAACGGGCCTCCTCAAAGGATTCCTTTGTGGACTTTGTTGGTGGTGGTGGTGGTAAGGGGTGACCCAGGTGGTCTTCTTCAATCCCAGGATTTGGGAGACAATTAAACATTTGGACCAATTCTGAGGAAGTAAAGTATCATCATCCGGGCATGAAACTTTTTGGAAATTTCTTCCCAGGCACTTGATTTGTGGGACACCGTTTCAAAATCGTTCCTCTTAGATTTGACGACATTTACTCTCTCCGAAACAAGTTGAACGAGACAATTCTTCTTTTCCACTGCTGCACCAGAGTCTTCATCTCTTCTTGACCTTTCAATGCATTTATCTGCTGAAAGTGAAGTCTGTGGCAACTGTCAAGGTGTGCTGTCATATTGCCTGGCACAAAATATGTATATTGGAGAAAAAAAACTTAATACATTTTTGCTAAGATTTGCAAAATATGATACAAAATCACAACCAATAGGACTGCATCCTTTTCTTCAGTTGTAAACTTTACCGGCCATGGTTTGCTGTGATAGGGGTGTTGCTAATTGTATATTGAAAAAATACCTTAAAGAATACATTTTTGCCAAGATTTGCAAAATATAACTCAAAATCACAACCACTACATATATAAAGCACTTGAATACATTTCTTCACATCAATAATATTGTTTATTAACTGAGCTAAGTCAGCATCTTTATCGCATGCCGACTGCAAATTATTCAACATCAGATATCTGTCATTTCCTGCTCTCACACTAAATTGTACTGTCACATGTTTGTTTTTCAAATCTAATGGAAGCCAATAATACCAATATCATGATCAGTGGAATACACAAGAATATTAGCACATGTTCAGTATCAAGAACATGCAGCAAGATCCGAGTGTCAGCTTCCTTTTGATTATGAAAAATGAGGTGCCTATCTACACCATGCACATTGACAACTGCTCCACTCCAATTACTTTTAGATTCGCATCCAACATGAAAACCACCTGATGTGACAAAAGACCGATATGGGTAGATGATACAAGGTCTCAAACCTTGTGAGAGAGAAACCTAATAAGCATGTGTTAAGTTTTCCTCACTTTCATAAAGTTCATCCAATTCTTAGGAAGGAGTATTTTATCATCTAGTGCCTCATATACTTATTCCTCTTGCTCAGTTCTATCCCCCTTGTCCTTTCAATGCCTTTTGATGTAACCCTCTGTGACTCGGATAGATCAAATAGAATCCTTCCCTCATCTCCTCTCTCTCTCTCTCTCTCACTCTTGTTACGGTATTCTGAAATCATGTATTAAGTGCAACTTGTGAAAACTTAAAATCGGCATATTTTCATAAATATTGGGCGAATTGGAACAATTTTTACATCATTTGAAAGAGTTTAATCTACTCTTATAGGATTATACAAAAAACACTACCGAAAAATTTGGTCTCACACCTAATTTTTCTGAAACTACTTTATAAATACTATATGCTATCATCTTGTCATTATATTGATTTTTTCCTTTCCAGCCTCATTGGGATAAATGCTTTATTTCATAATTTTTAACAAGTTATTAACATTTAATGAACATCAGCAGGTAGAGAAAGTATCTATCTTGCATATTAGATAGTTTTTTTTGTTTGATATACTATATTTTTTTTTAAATATTTTTTTTTAGGATGGTACCATAATTTGGCTAAAAGGACGTGATTCTCGGAATTGTCATGGTGATCTCATTTTTGAATTTTTCAAAAGTCATTGTAGTCTGAAAAAATTGGTTTAATTTTTCTTCTTTAACGTAAACATTATCACTATTCCTATTCCTTGAGGGCATCAACCAAGAAAAACTTCCACTAATTAACAATTTTAAAGAAAAGGCAGATGAAAATTTGCAATTTTTCAAAATTATAATTACCGATCAAAATATCATTTTGACCTCATCTTTGCTCCTCAATAACTGGATTGAAATGTTTGTCAATGATTTAAAAGTTCTTGATAGTGCATAATGGGTATCTGAACTTTCATCATTTACATAACTGGACATAAATAAATCTTTTCCAATTACAGAAAAGGCAAATGTAAATTTTCAATTTATCATGATTATAATTTCCGATCAAAAATATCATTTTTACCTCATCTTTGCTCCTCTATAACTGGATTGATATGTTTGACATTGATTTAAAATTTCTTTATACTTCATAATGGGTATTAGAACTTTCATCATTTACTTAACTTGACATAATTAAATCTATTCTTAGTAAAGAAAACAATCCCCCAAATAGGCCCTTTTTAGGAAAAAATAGCGCCCTCTTTTGATGAAGAAATGTATTTTGTTTAGTCTATATAAACAAGCCTCTGTTTTAAAAGTAAGAAGATTACTATTAAACTTCTGTAGATTACAAAGTCTAAATAGTATTTAACATGTATATAATAATAAAAGTGTAATGAAAATGATAGATTTAGATATATTCTTTCTTCGATAATTGAGTAAATATGTTCAAAATTGTGATTAAAATCTTAAGGGTCTGTGGTATAAGACTGTAACACTTGTAGAATCCCCATAGTGTCCCCATAGTCAGGTGGCTTAGTGAAATTATCGTTACCGGCCGGATACAAGCGCCAATTTTGGTACGGGGCTTCCTTAGGATCTACTCAACAATATTAGGGTAGGAGCCCCCGGCAACAAAAAAAAAATCAAATAGGGGTGTGGTGGACGGGGGCGTCATCCCAGAGCCCCCAAAACGAAATAAGGTGAAATAACATTAACTTGTTGTTGTACAAATGCAATTTTGGTACAGGGCTTCCTTATGACCTAATGAACGATATTAGGGTAGGAGCCCCTGGCAAAAATGTCAAATAGGGGTGTGGTGGGCGGGGGCATCATCCCGGAGCCCCCAAATAAGAAATAAGGTAAAATAATATTGATTTGTTGTTGTAAAAATGCAATTTTGGTACGGGGCTTCCTTAGGACTTACTGAACAATATTAGGATAGAAGGCCCCTTCAAAACTGTTATGTAAGGGTGTGGTGGGCGAGGGCGTCGTCCTAGAGCCCCCAAATAAGAAATAAAGTAAAATAACATTGATTTGTTGTTGTATAAACGCAATTTTTTGGTACAAGGCTTCCTTAGGACATTCTGAACGATGTTAGGGTAGGAGCCCCCAACAAAATATTTATAAAGGTGCGATTTGGGGCGGGGCGTCGTCCCAGAGCTCCCAAATAAGAAATAAGGTAAAATAATATTGATTCGTTGTTGTTAAATGCAATTTTCGGTATGGGGATTCTGGTAAACTATACACGTTTGTGTATGACCCTCTGAACGATGTGAGGGTAGGAGACCCCGGCATCATTTTCATATATTTGTAAATGCGGGCGGGGCGTCGTGCTAAAGCACCCATGTTATATCACATTGGTTTGTGGTTATACGACCGTCTGTTTTTGGTTAAGGGCTCTCTTAGGATAGGACCTACTGAGCGGAGCCCCCGCATCATATACAGTGCATAATCATTTTTTTTTTTTTTTTAAACCCTGAATACTGAAGACTACTCAAAAGAAATTCATTTAAGTTTAAGAGTGTGGGCGGGCATCATCTTGGAACCCCCAAATAATATTGTAAAATAAAATCCATTTTGTGTTGTACACATGCCATATTTGGCTTCTAAGGACCTACTGAACGATATTACCCTTCCCAAACGTTTTATGACTTGAGACTCTCAGAGCCATATTTTAAAATTATACCTTGCATGTTTATACCATTTTCAAGTAACAGAATTAGATATTTTTAAATTCCTAACAATGTTAGCCAATCACTTTAAATGGACCATCGGGTTCCCTCTTCGCGTGCCTACAGCTCCCGAAACAGCAAGACAATAACCTTATTATGATTCCCTCGCCGACAAAGTCGGCGGGGATATTGTATAGCTGCCGTCCGTCCGTCCGTCCTTCCGTAACAAATCTGGTTTCCATTTGATAACTTCAGTAATGTTTGACGGATTTTTTAATCGAATTTGATAGGAAGGTACATGGTATCGAAACACCGGCCTAAGTTCGATTTCGGAGTATATAGGTCAAAGGTCATAGCTCGTTAAATATGCCCCGTCTTACAAAGAGTCGATTCAATCGTAACTTATTTGCGATTGATATCAATCGTAACTTATTTGCGATTGATATCAATCGTAACTATGTACATAAGAGATAGGAGACTGCAAACTTGCGATTGATTGGAGGACTT
The DNA here is from genome assembly GCA_003118195.1 of Hemicentrotus pulcherrimus. Classification (NCBI taxonomy): domain Eukaryota; kingdom Metazoa; phylum Echinodermata; class Echinoidea; order Camarodonta; family Strongylocentrotidae; genus Hemicentrotus; species Hemicentrotus pulcherrimus. The sequence continues at coordinate 57,482 of BEXV01001333.1, forward strand.
ACGATTGATTTGGATCGATCGTAACTCTTTGTAAGACGGGGCCCTGGTTTCCGTTTGATAATTTAAGTAATGTTTGAAGGATTTTGATTAAATTAGATATGAAGGTACATGGTATCGAAACACGGCCTAAGTTCGATTTTGGAGTATGTAGGTCAAAGCTCAGATAGATATGCGAAAATACCTATTATATATGTGAAAATGTGAACTTCTTCACCTAGTAATATACTAGTTTAGTTTAATGGAGGTAAGTCTGGAATAAATAATTTACGTTTTGTATTTTTTTTTTTAAACACATGGCTTAATTTCACCACAAAAATGGAGCCAGCCATGTTTGTAGGAAGGGAGTGTATTTGTTAAAACAATGGGGTACCTTGGGCATGGTTGTTCATTGGGTCGTCCATTTTGCCCCTGATTGTGTAACGCAGGGAAGGGCCGCGTCGGTAAGAATCATATAAACTTTGTCGCCCTTGTCAGTCAATTACGCTCCATTATTCCTCGGGAGGGTTGATAGGTGGGGGGGGGGGG
>BEXV01001333.1:66553-90701 GCA_003118195.1 Hemicentrotus pulcherrimus
TTATAACTAATATTCTTATCTAGAAAATGATATCAGCACATGTTTTGCTTTAAATTAGATCTATAATTTCTCCCTATTATCATAAACTTACCAATCTTGACAGATTTAATTGGAAAGTGACTAGTCTCATAAACTTGCTTTGAACTTTGCGCAATTGATCTTGGAGTTGAATACTCGGGTTTCCAGGTTTGCCAATCGCTGGTATTGCATAAGTATCGATACTGTATCTACAGTGTGCCATGTGTAGAAACGAAATCATTGCGATATAAGACCACCGTGACGCGTGGATTGGTGATCTTAGATCAGATCCTTGTCCTTTCAATGCCTTTTGGTGAAACCCCCTGTGACTCGGATTGATGAAAAAGAATTCTAACTTCTTGATACCCTTTACGAAAGTATGGACCTAGTATGGACAAACCTATCTCCAAATTAACAACTTTGCACCAGGTGTGGTTCTCGAATCAGAGGTAGTTCTTTTCAAATTGCATGTGGCGGGCCTTATCCATGAACCGTTTTTTGTTGCAAATACCATGGATATGCTGCATTGAACTGTATACGTGGGTCATCAGATTCTCTGATGTGTCTTCGTATGGCCTGGACCTCAATCTCATGGTTAAAGATCGAACCCTTGCTCTTTGAATGACACATTTCCTGTTAGTGGTCAAGGGTTTAATTGGGGTTAATTATCGTTTCTTTCCATGATAATAAACCTGTTAGTGATGGAGTTTTTCTTTCCTCAATGCCTTCCTCAAGAGATATGATGAACCTTCTGAAGGTGTGACAAGTTATATTTTTACCAAAGATAATGACAACTATGGTTTTCATAGCGGAAAGTGTGTGCTTCCCCCTCTGCCCCTTCCAGTTTTAGCCCTTGGCTAAGCTTGGCTCCATCAGCGTCAACAAAATCCTTGTAACACAGTCCGCCACAGACCGGCCACGTAACGCGTAACGCTGAGTGCAACATGATCCTGCACTCCTGCGAAGGGGTTGTGCCCAGCCTATCCGAGGTGTTCCCTCGAAAATGGAGGACCAGGACTCTTCCGGGCCCCACGAGATGCAGCTGTGCCTGTAGCAGGCTGCGCTGTGCTGGCCAACGGTCAGACGGAACAGAGAAGTCCAGCCCCATCTCACCAATGGCCGCCACGCCACTGCCACAGACCAGGCTCGCCACCCTGTCCATATCACGCTCTCCCACTTTAAATGCGTATTTTGGGTGGATCCCCACTGCCACGTGGCATTTGGGGCTGTCCGGAATCTTAACGTCCGCAAAACGGCCAAGGTCGATATAGTTCGTCACCCCTCCCCACAAACGAACTTTTATGCGGGGTGGCCAACACCACCCTTGTTGGCGAACGCCCGGGCAGAAGATCCTTTGAAGATGGCTTGTGATGTCTATGTTTTCTGTACCTCGGGGGCTGTAGTCAGAGTCAGAGGTCCCCTTGTCTGCCTATGTGCATCACAAATATTCATTTTGTGAATTATCCGATTCTGATAAGATGTCGTTTGTGACACTCACTATCATTAACATTATACATGTTTTCAGCATTATCATCATCTCCAGTTTCTACAGGATGAGTATGTGATATGTTCTCACAATTCTTACACCATGGACCACAGATTATTTGCTTTTCTACATTTACACTGGCGGCTACTACATTTGCTTTTTGAACAATTGCAACCACGTGTGAGGTATAAAACATTTTCTTTTATACATTCCATATTACCAATTGAATCGTATTTAAATTCAACACTCACTTCCCCATCATTATGACACACTTTAAATCCATATTTTGAAATATTAGGATAATCAAATTCATGTGTTCTAATCATACTCCACACAGTGCTGGCCCAACAGCTGCGTAACCAATGTAAACATAGAGCTTCATCAGAGGGCAAGAGCTGGTCTTCATAAGTACCTTTCCATGATGCTTTCGACCATATCTAATGCTTTGGGTCAAAACCCTTGTTGACAGACGCCCGGGCAAAAGATTCTTTAGAGACTTAAGAGACTTGTGATGTTGTCAGTGGTGTTTGTTGTACCTCAGGGCTGTAGGCAGAGTGTGAGGTCCGCTCGTCTGCCTATGGGTTTCCCAGATAAGCAAAAGATACAATGAACCTTATTAAGGTTTGACAAGTTATATAGTTACCAAAGATAATGCCAACAATGGCTTTCAAGGTAGAGAGATTCAGCTTCCCCCTCTGCCCCATCCAATTGAAGCCCTTGGCTAAGGATGGCTCCATCACCATCAACATGGTCCTTGAAACACACTCCCCCACAGAGCGGTCACCAGAGATTTCCAAGAAGGGCACCTGTGAGGATAGAGGGAATAATAGTCCAATTAATCAGACTTTCTTGCACCTTCCTACTAGGTATTAAAAACACAGCTCTTGTTATTTATAACCCTCTTCACCTGTGCCACATGCTGGCTTGCATTTGCCTCGGATTTAAACTTTCCCAGCCTCGACATGAGGTGATTTTATAATGGTGCAGCATCGTTCCTGTGATTTGGGAATGAATAAGAGAAATATATATTATCTTCATAACAACATTAGATTTTTATACTACATTATTAAATGTCAGATATTTATTACCAAGTTTATGTGGCCAGCAGTGCCAGTTGGAACAAATTCCACAGCAAGTGGGGGTCCTTGGCACACTGGAGAGACACTATGGAATGCTGCTGCCAGACACCTCAGCTGCCCTTCCTCCACCAGATGGAATCGGCTGGATGCTGCCTCCTCCTCCTTTTCCACCTTCTGATGAAGGCTGGATCTGGTGGTTTTAGCGTCAGAGGGAAAATCCTCCTCCGTCTTCTCCATCTCCAGAGCCAATTATTTGTAGACCAGAACAGTCCCTGGAAACAAATTTAAGAATGGCACACTGTATTTCTGTGTATTGGAAGGTTTATTAACCATGGTGCACCCATCAATGGCTGTTGTCAACTCCTTCTCCTGCATGGATGCTTCATGAGCCTTCTGTACACTTTCTCTCTTCCTGTCATCAGGGATGAGGTCATATCACCCAAGGGGAATTAGTGTTGATCAGGAGCTCTGCCAGCACGGGGTTCAGAAAAGGAAGTCTTAATCTACTGTGAAGCAGTACTGCTGATAGAAACTGCAGCATTGGAAACAAGAGCCTGTACATGAAAACCAGAAAGTTTGAGTAGCACAATTGCTTTATGTGCCATAGAGAAGAGCTGATCACTTGTGCAACCAGATGTGGCAAAATAGGCTATTGGCGCGTTGTATGAGTACGAAATAGCTCTTATTATCAGAGTCAAAACATGACTGACAATTTCTTGTTTCTCTCCCTTACACATCACTTGTGATAAGTTCCGTTGCATTCTGACTCAGCCCTCTGAAGAGACCCTTTAATTGATTGAATAGTGCGCTTGCCATCCTGCGCACGCCTTCATTTCCTTTGTGCTTTGTTATCTAGGATAAATTTGTTGTCACAACAAAACTAAATGGTCATGTGGAACCTCCACCAACTGATCCTCATCCATGCCTCCTGGAACGGCAACATCATCTTGATAAAGAGGCCCAAACATATTGCAGTATGGTCTCTTGTGCTCTGTGGCATCACCCCCTGCACGTAGAGCTGAAAAGGGGAAAGGTGATTTTCAGTGCAAAAGCTATGATGGTTCCACTGTCATTGGAAGACTTTGAGATGGTTATTAAGGCGGGGTACAAAAACAAAATGGAGCGCCCAAACATGCATCTCATCTAATTGTCAGGATCAAGGAGAGTCTCTACTTCCATATAGGAGAAAAGATTGTGGTAGACGTTCATCAGATCACACCATACATCAACCCATGCCCTCTCTATTCTCTCGATCATGACACTCGCACGGTCTTCATCACTATCATTAACATTATACATGTTTTCAGCATTATCATCATCTCCAGTTTCTACAGGATGAGTATGTGATATGTTCTTACACCATGGACCACAGATTATTTGCTTTTCTACATTTACACTGGCGGTTACTACATTTGCTTTTTGAACAATTGCAACCACGTGTGAGGTATAAAACATTTTCTTTTATACATTCCATATTACCAATTGAATCATATTTAAATTCAACACTCACTTCCCCATCATTATGACACACTTTAAATCCATATTTTGAAATATTAGGATAATCAAATTCATGTTTCATTCAGCTTCCCCCTCTGCCCCAACCAATTGAAGCCCTTGGCCAAGGATGGCTCCATCAGCATAAGCATTGTCCTTGAAACACACTCCCCCACAGAGCGGTCACCAGAGATTTTCAAGAAGGACACCTGTGAGGATAGAGGGAATAATAGTCCAATTAATCAGACTTCCTTGCACCTTCCTACTAGGTATTAAAAACACAACTCTTGTTATTTATAACCCTCTGCTGCCATTTTGGGCTCATCAACACGTCGTTGCCTCTTTTCCCCAAAACACTCTACGGGCTCATGTAAACGATGGAAATACATCCATTTATCAGGTCGTGCTCTTCGGCTGAACTCAGAGATACATCATTCAAATACACAGCAGAAATACCAAGGCTCTGAAGCTGCGTCACCTGCGATCTCATCAATGCAATCAATGGTGAAATTACCAAGCAGATTGACGTTGTTTTGGTAGTGCCAGTAGTGCCACTACCGGTAATTTTTACGGCGGTACTTTCGTTCTGCCAACGGCAACGACTCCAGTCATCATCATCATAGAATCCGTGGTGGCGTAGAAAATCACAGCACAAGGGGATTGCTTGGTTTATTGCACTCTTTCCAAAACCAGTAGGTAATGCAACAAAAATATCCCTGCCGGCTTCAATAACGCTACGAATAGCGGATTCCTGCAGTTCTCTGAATTTTCCATTAGGAATGCCTAGTTTGTTGGCAGTATATGATAAACTTTCTCGCAGATTGTCGTCGCATGAANTATACCGGATGTAACAAGTGTTAAGTACCGCATTCTAGGTGCATTCCAGGGACATTCTGGAATGGGGATTAACAGAACAATGGATTCTGAATGGGGGCATTCTAAGTGCATTCCGAATGCATTCCGAATGCCAGTTGAATAAATCCGTGGCGCCTTACTAGATCTAGTTCTACCGGCATGATACCCGATGATGAGTCCAGGACCCCAATTCCAATGTACTAAACTCACATCATTCATCGAATTAGAAAACCTGCAATGCATATCTTCCCACTCTCAATGCAATATTATTAATTAACACACAAGTGAGGAGGTGCATTTAAGTTGCTAGTACTACTGTGATCCCAGTTCCAATGTACTAAACACACTAGACATCAAACTGGAAAACCTGCATGTTCCCACTTCCGATGTATCATTACACACGCGATTTGCATAGATTCTAGGCCTACATTACCCAAGTTCGAATTTCTTTTCTTAAAATTACAACCCACTTCGCTGACATTTTTCTAGACCTAGAATAGATTTATATAATCAGGCTAAGACAAGTAAATGGAATGTATTATTTTGATGGCATTTGCCACCGTGGAAACGTGTTTGCTGATCCAAAATTTGGTGCGGATGCAGTTGGTATCTAGAGTAGATGTCCACGTGACATGGTATCATTCCAAAATAGACTTACATAGTAGTATTAACAATCAATGGTACATACAAGTTTATTTACAATGATGCATTGTTCATCCTTGATTATAAGCAAAAGAAAGAACACAAAATTAACCACTTTCCGGCTCCTTTAGACTCTGTTCGCCGTGTTTCTTCAGCTAAATAACCCTGTCTACGTCTTGGTTGATCGATCGCCCGTACTGCGCGCTTGCGCTATGTCGCGCGTGCCAGCCACGACGCGTTAACGCGATGACGAGTTCCGGGTCCAGAACATTCAACTTTTTCCGTTAAACCGGGGAACTTGACCTGCGGAAGCCATACACACTTTCACACACCGCCGGTACCCCATATGATTTTTACCCGTGATTTGGGGAGAACATAGAGTTGCAGTCATATCACTAGAGGGCACTATTTATCATTTATAAAATCGATTTATTTGATTAATTGGCTGATTTTCCCTCTGGGGATATCCCCGGATCCACACGTATCCCCACAAAGAAGGTGTGTATTCAGATGGTTGTCCCCAGATACCACCCTACACAAACGCACACACACACACACACACACACAAAATACATTTGGATAAACTATTCTGCCAAGGTTATTATGCATAGAATTGTAATTTAGTAAATTTGACCGCCCTATAACAGAAAAATTAACAGGGAAATCCTATTATAGGAATAATCATTATAGAATGTTCATTGTATGTCATAATAAAATGATTAGAATTATGTGATGATCTCTGTTCATGTGGGTTATTCATTTGATTATTGAACACAGTACATGCACAGTACATTGATTGCAAGTGTTACCTCAAAGATTTGTATGATACATACATGTACCTTGTAAATCTTCTTTGGACATTTCTCTCTTTGCTGTCAATGCCACTGCACGGATACCAACTCTCCTCCATCTTTCTACTTGGTTGAGCATCAAGTTGTGTAGTGGGGCCATAACGAGCGTCATAGGGCTTGAATGTACAGGCTCCAACTATTGAATTATTTACTTAATAAATAAATCAGATGAATTAGCATGGTTTTGGAATTGGAACATCGCAGGTTTCTCATCGTCGGCTTAAGATGTAAGTTTTTGTCTTCTTCCTTTTTAGGTAATGCAAAGATTTCCTTGCCTTTCCGTTTTCTTCAGGGCTTTCTTTGTTCTCCACATTTTAATACTACGTTGACAGTTCATTTGTAATAGGTCCATGTCAATAGAGCGAGCGAGTTCATATTTTCGCCGCATTCAGCATGTCCCTGCCTAAGAGCTTCCACCCATGGAATTTCATTAAAATTAGTGAGGGTCAGACATAAAAAAATGTACTATATTAATAACATGTCAGGGTCTCATCATTATAGCATTTCACCAGATACCATCGTTGGATCCTTGGGATTAATGGCAGGTAATGAAAAGACTTCCGTGCCTCTTCGTTTGCATCATTTCTCTGCTCTCCACACTTATGGCAGTTGTCCATAATACTGAACCTTCAATTGATTGAAGGGGTCAAATCCATCTGCGCAGATTGTCAGTGACAAACGGTGTTTGTCTCCATCAAAAGGACCGTCCTCTGAGTACAAGTCCTTCCACCTCTTCGATTTGAAAAATGAAATTTCAAACTCGTCCTCGTGTGCCCTGAAACAAAAACACATTTGATTATCTTTTCAGGTGTCATGGATTATTGAACCTTCAAGTGATTGAAGGGGTCAAATCCATCAGCATGGATTGTCAGTGACAAACAGCGTTTGTCTCCATCAAAAGGACCGTCTACTGAGTACAAGTCCTTCCACCTCTTCGATTTGAAAAATGAAATTTCAAACTCGTCCTCGTGTGCCCTGAAACAAAAACACATTTGATTATCTTTTCAGGTGTCATGAAATATTGAACCTTCAAGTGATTGAAGGGGTCAAATCCATCAGCACAGATTGTCAGTGACAAACAGCGTTTGTCTCCATCAAAAGGACCGTCCAATGAATACAAGTACTTCAACTTCTAAGATTTGAAAAAGGAAATGTCAAACTGGTCCTTGTGTGCCCTGAGAGATGTGGCTAATGCAGGAGACTACAGGGACAGAAATAGGGGGAAAAGAAGGAATATAAAGGGCATGTATGGACCATAAAGTATTGGCAATAAGGAACTCTGTTGTTACCATAATTTCTTCTTCCACACTTGTCGGTTTGCGAAAAAGAAATACCTTTGGTTGCTTTGTATCGCCTGTTTCATCCTCATCAAACTTGTTGTAATTTGGCAGTATTGGCAACTGGAGGTTGATGCTACAAGTATTGGCAATAGGGAACTCTTTTGTGGCACTGTTGCATTCTGCCACACTGGCAAGATGGCGAAAAGATATCCTTGGTTGCCAAAACATAGCAGACTTTGTATCGTCCGTTTCGTCCTCATCAAACTTGTTGTAATTTGGCAGTATCGGCAACTGCAGATGGATGCTACAGGTATTGGCAATAGGGAACTCTTTTGTGGCACTGTTGCATTCTGCCACACTGGCAAGATGGCGGAAAGATATCCTTGGTTGCCAAAACATAGCAGACTTTGTATCGTCCGTTTCGTCCTCATCAAACTTGTTGTAATTTGGCAGTATCGGCAACTGCAGATGGATGCTACAGGTATTGGCAATAGGGAACTCTTTTGTGGCACTGTTGCATTCTGCCACACTGGCAAGATGGCGGAAAGATATCCTTGGTTGCCAAAACATAGCAGACTTTGTATCGTCCGTTTCATCCTCATCAAACTTGTTGTAATTTGGCAGTATCGGCAACTGCAGATGGATGCTACAAGTATTGGCAATAGGGAACTCTTTTGTGGCACTGTTGCATTCTGCCACACTGGCAAGATGGCGGAAAGATATCCTTGGTTGCCAAAACATAGCAGACTTTGTATCATCCGTTTCATCCTCATCAAACTTGTTGTAATTTGGCAGTATTGGCAACTGGAGGTTGATGCTACAAGTATTGGCAATAGGGAACTCTTTTGTGGCACTGTTGCATTCTGCCACACTGGCAAGATGGCGGAAAGATATCCTTGGTTGCCAAAACATAGCAGACTTTGTATCATCCGTTTCATCCTCATCAAACTTGTTGTAATTTGGCAGTATTGGCAACTGGAGGTTGATGCTACAAGTATTGGCAATAGGGAACTATTTTGTGGCACTGTTGCATTCTGCCACACTGGCAAGATGGCGGAAAGATATCCTTGGTTGCCAAAACATAGCGGACTTTGTATGGTCCGTTTCATCCTCATCAAACTTGTAATTTGGCAGTATTGGCAACTGGAGGTTGATGCTACAAGTATTGGCAATAGGGAACTCTTTTGTGGCACTATTGCATTCTGACACACTGGCAGGGTGGCAGAAAGATATCCTTGGTTGCTCCGGGAACGTAATAAAAAGCAGATTTTTGCTTTGCTATGGTGTGGCAATGACTTGCCAGGGTCCCCTCAGCCTCTATGTCGGCTTGTTCTTATAATAAAAATAAATATTATCTTCATTGCACACCGTGCAAATCCAACTCCTAGTATTCATTAATTTCAACAAAGATGCAGTCCAGATCATAACAAGAATAATAATAGGACATTTGTCCTACAACTCTGTGGCGTGGAGTCTTGATCAAGTGAATCATCTACTTCTTCACTCTCAATCTCTGGAGCAACATATGTTTTCTTTCCACTCCCATCGGTCACTCATACTACACGGATGCTTTTTTTTAGGAGTCTTAACTGTGTGTAATCAGTAATGGGGGTGCTTGTATTGTCACCAACATTTTCTGATGCCGCTTTGGATAAATCTTCAGGAAATTGATGTTAGCTTGATATGCATTTCTCTTGATATTGTGGCATCAGAATTGAGTGTGTTTTCCATTTTAGTTCCATTGTGCTGTTCGTTGGGATAATCGCACTGGTCTGATTGTACTGACAAAACAACATCGTAATGTATACGTTGTGTATGTCTCAAGTAAATTCCTTTGTCAGAGTTTCTCATCCTTGCCCCACTCCATTTAGAGTTCTGCTCGTCATAAATGTTTATTTCACTTTCAACCCAATTCGCCTCTTTCTCCTTGGTTCTATTCCGGGTTTTGGCGTAGACTGGAATTGTGGCTGGAAGGCTAAATCGTCTACTGTGAAATTCTCATTATCCGGGAATAACTGGTTTAAAGATTCTAAATCTGCTTCTTCTGCAAAAAGACTTACTTGTTTTCAGTTCTCCAATGTGATCTACAATTTATATCGATAACAAAATTCTTAGATAAGAATTTTGACTGCTGTTTGTCACATTTTCCTAATTTGGTTCTTGTTTTTGGAGTACTAGTCAGAAGCAGGCTCCCTTCCAGTATGCTTTCTTCATTCATATCTGATGAATCCAGCTCATTACATGTAGGAGTGTCTGTTACCATCACATTTTCACTTGCTTCTTGGGAATTATCCTCAAATATGCATATGGCATCCCAACTTGCAAGGTATCCAATTCAGTCAGGATTAAAGCCATCCTTTCTCGCAACTCGTGTAACTCTTTTTTTGAGAGAGCATGGCTCTGCTTAGCCAGTTCTTTGTTTTTTTGCACAACACTATTTTTGTCCATTGTCTGTTCCTCATAGACTGCTTTAAGCAGTTTTTTGATTTCCACTACTATGTTCATTATGTAGGAGATTCCAGTGTCAACATTGTACTGCTTGTATCGCATGCGTGTGCAAATACCAACTATCTGTAGAAAACGACTTTGAATGCTTTCTTTTGCCTTCGGTGTTCCCTTGTGGGCATCCATCCTAAAACATATATGAAAACAAAATTGAATTAAATGAATTCATAAGTCTATACATGTGTAGCTGATAGTCAAGTGGTTTGCATGTTATTCATTGATATCATACATACCTTCCTGCCCAGTACGGTACATTGAAATGTGTCCAGAGAGAGTCTGAGCCGAGTTTCTTCATAACTCTCCTTGCCGTTTGATTCACATCACCTCCGCCAACTAAGCTCAGGTAGAGACATGCAGAACACTTTGGGGTTTTTTAACGACATGATATTTAGCCCCAGTGCAAATACCCAGTGCAAATACCCAGGTTCGAACTGGATTGAAACAATATCAACATTACATAATTGTGAACAAACATTGAGAAAAATGATGACATTGCTGTGCATACATGGAAGTATGAAAGTAAAGCTTATGAGACATATAACAGTGATTTAACTCACATGTAGCTTTATATGCTCCAAACAGATCAAGAAGACTTTCTTGATTTCCAAGACAGCTAATTTGTTGAAAAGCTAAATAATATGGAACTTGTTTTGGCCAGGTGGATTCCTTCAGTGGAGGTACTCTATTTCACTTGACAAATGAATATCTGGGAGGAAATATATGCATAAATTAGATTTAGGTCTCTTTAGTAGTCATGTATATGCTTTATGTTGGATTTGAAACATCAACAAAATTCAGCTTTTCCCTACTCTTAAATTCCTCTACCTAGAGTAATTTCTCTAAAAGCGTAAAATTTGTCTTCCTGTGATCCATTTTGTCTTCCATTGTTTGGTCTTGCCAATCGAGATGGCTGGTTGGTAGAGCATGCATGCGCCCTAGGTAATCTCATGCAGTTTTCTGAATGTTCCTTTTCTCTTTAAAAAAGTTTTCTTTCATAGTCATCTTGCCTCTTGCTTTTGATGCCTTAATCCTTTTGAGTGTATCAAATGCTTGAAGTTTGTCTTAGGCTTGGATATTCATCTACATTGCATTGCTTGTAGACAGCTGCCAAGTCCGATCGATATAATTTACACACATCACATCGACCTTCTTTTTGTGATATCATTGGGCATGATTCGTGGCGTACTGTTGAGCTGTCTGGTAGGTAGTGAAGATTCGGATTCCTAGACTATATATTCTGGGTTACCTGGGCACACATCCCATGTTGTAATGTCATTTATCAGCTGAGGAAGAAGTTTAACAGTTATCCTCTCTGGCCATGCTTTGAGAGGGCTGTATATAGGGTCATGTAGCCTCTGGTGCTGCAGGTCTTGGAGAAGGCATAACAAAAATCTATCAGTCTTTTAAAACTATGGCAAGGTTCTTTCCACTCAGCAGCTGCCATGATGCCATTTTATGTTGCTTCCCTCAGGAGAGAAAGAAGGTTGCTTCATCCTTCCTAGGAAGTCTTTGGCGCCCATTTTGTATGCTTCCCAATGACACATCAGAAGCCACTCCTCTGGGCATTCCACCAACATCTCCAGGATGTCATAGAATTTCAATCCATCCTTGAATTGCATTATCTCTGCATTGACATGCACTATACAAAAGTGCAACGCAATCCTCCTGACGATGATCTCCCAGTCACGAAGAATGCATACGTGTCCACTTCCCGTCGCTTGGAATTACTCCCCGTCGTTTGGAATTTCTCCCCTCAGGGGAGAAAGAAGGTTCCTTCATCCTTCCTAAGAACTCTTCAGCGCCCATTTGGTATGCTTGAGAAGCCGCCCCTCCTCTGGGCATTCCACCAACATCTCCAGGATGTCATACAGTTTCAGTCCATCCTTAAACTGCATCAGCTCTGCATTGACATGCACTATACAAAAGTGCAACGCAATCCTCCTGACGATGATCTCCCTGTCACAAAGAATGCATAAGTGTCAACTTCCCGTCGTTTTGAGTTGCTCCCCTCAGGAGAGAAAGAAGGTTCCTTCATCCTTCCCAAGAACTCTTCAGCGCCCATTCAGTATGCTTCCAAATGACACATGAGAAGCCGCTCCTCCTCTGGATATCTCACCAACATATCAAGGATGTCATAAACTTTCAATCCATAAAACTTTCAATCCATAAAACTTTCAAGGCATAAAACTGTCAATCCATAAAACTTTCAATTCATAAAACTTTTAATCCATAAGACTTTCAAGGCATAAATTGTTGATTCAAATCATTCATATTTCATACTTTCATAATCATACTTCCCTAGCGAATTCCCGTTTACTCCTTCCCGCCGTTTTGCATTACTTCCCTCAGGAGAGAAAGAGGTTGCCTTCATTCTTTCCAGGAACTCTTCGGCCCTCATTTTCAACGCATCTGTGCGGCACATGAGAAGCCGCCCCCCCTCCCCCCCTTCTTTTATTTTCTCAGCCAAAAAAAAAAAAATCATGAACCCTCTCCATTTTTTCCTTAAGATTGTAAATACTGAACAAATAATTCTCTCTGACATGCTGATACCCTGATAATTTAAATGTCTTCAGTATTAGATATTGCTACTGTAAGGGACTGCTCTCAAGCCAACAAGCCATTTTCTATCATTATTTATGATGACACAGAAAAGCACACTTCTATTTCAGGTCATCAGTACATGCATAATAGTCTACTTACATAATTCTACTTACATAATTCTACTTACATAATTCTACTTACATAATTCTACACAAATATAAAAAGCATATACACTTACCACCAACCAACAAACAACTGTTATGTATGGGAACAAATTATTACTTGTAAACATGACATGTTGTAATTTGTAAACATATCAACCACTTTGATTTCTCTTTCTCGAACTGAATTCTTTGATCATTTATGATAGAAGCAAGGTCATCAAAAGTCTGAGTAAATCAAACGGGGGATTGAAGAGGTACAGATTAATTCAAAATGAAGAGCTGCCTGCAAAGGATATCATATTTTTCACTTTTTTCAGAATTCATGAATTAAAAATGGAATAACTTTCAAATGGTTTTTGAATTTAACCCTAAATTTGTTACTAAATTTTACTTTTACTTGAAATGATAATTTGTCAATATTTTTCAAACCTTAGATTTTCACCTTTAAGATTTCTATATTTTATTGCAATTTCTTTGAAAATTAGATTGCAGGAAGATGGTAAGGGCCTACTGTATGTTGGGCTTGACACTACAAGTTACAAATCTGTCTACCGTTTTATTTTGCCCTTATTTACAATTAGCAGTATTGAAAATTGTATTTAACAAGAATTACCATGTTCAACTGGCGAATAGGCTTGTATCATATCAAGATGATGATACACGTTTCAATGGGATAGTCAAGAAGTTGGACTTATGACGGTTTCTAGGAATGGGCCCCCGAGTCTGGAGCTGATGGAGATAGGCCTCATAAATGTGTGCAAATATTAACATGATCTACAATGTACATTGTTGCCATTTCTTCTTGATCCTTTTAAATGCAGCTTATTTGTGTTAATGTCCATCTATTTTAGTTGATTAATGAATATATTTTTCTTTGTTGTACGTTGTGTTTTTATCATGTTCTATGGAAACTCAGAAGAACGGCCTTGAGCTGAAATGTGTAACCATAGTGAAATGAAATGTTAAAACAGTGTTTATTAAATTACAGTTATGTATTATTGATTTATTTATTGAAGACAGAGCAATTTGTTTGGGTGAAGGTAGGGATTTTTTATTATCTGATTGGATTACAAGTCTATGTTTGTGTTCTGCTTTAGCTTGATTGTCATTAAATTGAAATGAACCAAAATGTATTTGAACTGTCTGTAAATTCATAATGCTTTGCATGCTTTACAAATAGTATGAGAAAATGATCAGAGAGAAAAGGTCAAGTACTCTTAGAAGAGAAAGAAAGAGAGAAAGAGAGAGAAGGATAAGTTCTCTCTGGAAAGGAAACAAGAGAGAAAAAGGAGAGGGGGAATGATGGTGTGAGAAATGGTAATGTAATCATGGAAAGGAAAGAAAGAGAAAGGAGAGAGGGGGAGGTAAAGTACTCTAGGGAAAGGAAGAAAGAGAAAAGATGGAGAAATGGAGAGAGGGGGAAAGATAGTGTGAGAAAGAGATAAAGGAAGAAAGATGTGGGGAAAATAGTGTGAAAAAAATGATTAGAGAGAGAAGGAAAAGTACTCATGGAAAAGAAAGAAAGAGAAAAGGAGAGAAGGGGAAAGATGGTATGAGAAAGATAGAAGGTAAAGTGCTCTCGGGAAAGGAAGAAAGATGGAGAAAAGGAGAGAGGGGGGAGATAGTGTGAAAAAATTATCACAGAGATAAGGTAAAATACTCATGGAAAAGGAGAGAGAAAGCAAGAGGAAGAGAGGGCGAAAGATGGTATGAGAAAATGATTAAAGAATGAAGTAGAGAAGGTAAAGAACTCTTGGAAAAGGAAGAAAGAGAAAAGGAGAGAGAGGGGGAAATAAAGAGAAAATCATCGTAGAGAGAAGGTAAAGTGATCTTGTAAAGGGAAGAAAGAGATAGAAAGGAGAGAGGGGAAAATGCAAAGCACTCTTGGGAAAGGAAGAAAGAAAAGGAGGGGGGAAAGATAGTGTGAGAAAATTATCACAGAGATAGAAGGTATGAAGTACTCGTGGGAAAGGAAGAAAGAGAGGTGGAAATATGGTATGAGAAAGACAGAAGGTAAAGTAATCATGGAAAGGGAAGAAGAGAGAGAAAGGAGAGAGGGGGAAATGTAAAGCACTCTAGGGAAAGGAAGAAAGAGAAGGAGAGAGGGGGGAATAAAGCATAAGAAAATGATCAGAGATAGAACGTAAAGAACTCAAGAGAAGTTAATTTATTCAATTTGTTTATTTCTCCAGCTATAATGCAATTCCTGTATGGTGTCTAACCATACCAAACATTTCACTCTCAACTCACCCAAGAGTCCTATGAAAGAAAAAAACACAAGACAAGAGATTTATATTTGAAGAGATTTTTTTTTTTATTGCATGAATGCATGGTACAGAATCTCAGTCATACAAACCAACTAAAACCGTGCGCACCACTTTGTTATGCAATCTTTCAAGTAATCACAGTAGATTTAAGGCAAAAATTGAGCTATCCGTAACAAAAGAACACAGAACAGGAATCTAAACAAACGTTGGTGACACCAAATATTCTTGGTTTGTGGAAATTAATGTAGAAAAGAAAATGCACTGGATGACAGTTTTGAACTGGTTCCTTTCCCCCTCTCAAATACAAGCAATTACAAACAAAAATATGCATATCATTGAAGCCTTAACGGGGTGAAGGATAACATCCATATTTCATCGTTTACAAAAACGTTTCATGAGAGAAAAAGCACTGGTATTGATTGAGGCTCGTTCAGATATGAAATGATAAACCACAGCAATTTTTTTGTTCTTCTCTTCAATAATGTGTATGGCAACTGCCCAACAAAGGTCCCGCGCGTAACCGCTTAGATCGGTGTTATAAGATACAGGAATCTGAAACTTGCGGGGCGTCCTCATTAAACAAAGTTGCCATGGTTTACTGCTTCATATCTCAATGATGCTTTACAGAGAGGTAAATATTTGGGACTGCACTGCAAATTAAACAAGCATATGACATTGGTTTGTAGCATAACTGAGTCTGTCAGAAGTGGATGGATGATTAGGGGGAAATGATTTACAACAGGATGACGAAAGTCAAACTGAATGTGCATTATGCAATAGCGACAGTGCAACTTACAAATATCATATTCCAACCCAATACAATTGTAGATTGCAAATATCTAGTTGCCCTATGAAAGTTTTAAGCATGCTGCTACAATAGACAACCTAAATTTGCCTGAGGCTTGTCTGACATGGCAACAAAAAATTACATGTAAACTGCATTTTGCTGATTGAAATACACTATGCAATAGTTCGTTATTCGGGCCTCGCAACAAATAGTCTAGGATAAACCTTTTGTTTTGGATGGATTTATAAGCATGTGTATTGTTTAGGTTCCAGTTGCTTTTAAGCCCACAATGGTAACAAAATGTTGATCTAACAAAGTAATTTCCTTAAACCAAAAAGACATGTAATAATGAGCTTCAGATTTGTATTTCAAAGTATCATTTTCTTACCATGCTACTATCAGATGCCAAGATACATCTCATAGCTCAAAAATCAATTCAAAAATGGATTTACTTTTAACATTGATCACACACAAAAGCATGAGAGAGACAGAATAGGTACCCAGTCGTGCTTTACAGCATGCAGCAACCTAACCCAGCACCCACACAGATACCAAAAGTAATTCAATTCAAACAAATTGTCCACATGATGCACATATGTATGGGTACCAATTGGCTTCAAAGGTAAAGGTAGTATTCAAAGGTCTACCGATACTCTTAGAGGGTACAAACCAAAATATCAAGATGTCAGGAATGTCCAACACGAAAGCTAGAGAAAATTATCAAAACTTTTGATCAAAATTACACCAGCAATGCCTGAATTTGTAGACTAATGTATGCTTCAAATTCAATGGATGTAATCTAGTGCAACAGAACTATTTTATATTGTGCAAAGAATTTCCTACTATGGTGGAAAACATCTTTTCTTTGAGACCGAGAAGCTCATATAGTCACTTAACAAAGTTTGTTTGTAAATTTGTGCCTCTACCCCGCATTGAGCAGTGCCTACTTGATACAAGAGATACTGAAGTTCCTACTCCCTAAAGAAACAATAAGATTTAATAACCCATCCTATCAATTTCTGAATAACAACTCAATCGAGCTCATTCAGATATGTTTGTTTTTGTTTTATTCTTGGCAACGTGTAAATGAAAGGTAACTGCGCAAAACAAAGGTACTACGAATATTCACAGAGATCTGTGTTTGAAGAAACAGAAATGCAAAGCGAATTACACTTAGTTATGTCTTCATTTTAAAAAAGCAGCGATTTTCCGTTTCATATCTGGACATGGTTTTAAAAGGAATCGGTGGTGATCGAATATTGATGACTTTCTCTTGCGTCAGTTAATAAGAATTTAACCGGATATTGCATGCGAGGGAGAATCCATCGAATAACAAGCAAGCAAAGTACACATGCATCTTACTTTTCACAACAAAGTGACCCCTGACCCTGCGAAACCTTACAGACTCAAAATGCTTCATAGTGATGCTCAAGAAAGCAGCTTTTTTTTTCACGGGTCCATTAAAAAACAGTTGGTATGTAAACTCATTACACAGCTGGTGAAGGTCGATTCTGTACGTGTTCATACATTTGCAATTTTGATTATATATTATCTTATAATAATACCTAACAGAAACAATAACAGAAAAAAATTAATTGATCCATAGAATAAGACCTCCTCACCGTTACACTCTTACATAATTGGCGTGGTTCCATTGCTGCCTTGCTTCGTCAAATTGGCAACTCCAAACCACACCTCTTTTTTTATAACGACACTTTTTTCAAGCTTTTTACTATTTTTTTTTAAACCGTTTTTTTTTCTTCACTTCCACACTCCTCTGCAGTTTCACCATCCAACACTACATCGAATCCTAGAGCCTAAGTCTCATGATCGAAAATCGTGTACAAAAAAAAAAGACTATGCAAAGTAGAAAATAAATATAAACTATAAACCTGGGTCAGATAAATTATACAGATTTATCAAATGTACCATTAAGGATGCCCAACTTTCTAATTTGGTGGAGAATTGAAAGAAAATAAAAATCAATAACAAAAGATTTGTTAAATCTGCTGTTGATGTAATTGATGTAATGTTTTGGCTATACTGCAGAGAGCAGAATCAT
Organism: Hemicentrotus pulcherrimus; assembly: GCA_003118195.1. Lineage (NCBI taxonomy): Eukaryota > Metazoa > Echinodermata > Echinoidea > Camarodonta > Strongylocentrotidae > Hemicentrotus > Hemicentrotus pulcherrimus. Next base: position 84,585 of record BEXV01001333.1, read on the forward strand.
GATTTCTCCTATCCTTCAGCAATCTCTCTCTTTCTCTTTCTGTCTCTCCTCCTCTTCACGCTCTTCTCTTGCGTTGTGGAGGGTTATACGGTCACCTGACTGGACTTCCCGAAGCTGCCCCGCCCCCCACGGTAAGGGGCCTGGTTGCGGGGTCCTCCCTGGGCACCACGACCTGTGATTGACATCAAAACAAGGGTAATGTAATTATAATCATATCTTATCCTCACAACACTTCTTTTTTTTCTTTTTTTCATTTCTAAAGCATATATATTAAATTAAATTGAAATTTCAGTTTGTGAATTGTATTCTTTGATTTCTTTATTGCAAATAATGCCTCTGGCTACTTAGAGGCATAAAAATCAGAGTGAAATTTAATTTTGAAATACCCGAAATTGAATATTCAAGCCAAGGTTTCGGGCGATGGTTGGGGACTAGGCGGGGAACAGTTACAACTCAGGCTTAGTAAAAAGGTGAGGGGGTAGTAAAAAGGCGAGGGGTAGTAAAAAGTTGAGGGGACAGTAAAAAGGTAAAAAAGTACAACATGGGATAGTGAGCTGAGAGCAAGAGTGGGTGATAAAACTCTCTTCTTGGTCAGATTGAATTCAAACTTTCAACCACTCTTATTTTTTCTGCTTTCGAACGAACAAACTTATTCTAAAGCTTGGATTTGATAGATCGATAGATGGCATTTTTTATCTTAAGCAATAGCATTCCATTCCTCTTATTTTTTTTTTGCTTTCATACGAATGAATTACTACAAAGGTTGCATTACCCTTTAAAGCCTGTCTGCACTAGTTTGGCCAGGGGGAGTAGACCCCTCCCTGCAAGGTTATCTCATCAAATAAGCTCTCAATTAACAAAAGAGGGGGGGTCATGGGGGACCAACAAGCACCGATTAGATGTTGTTTGCCGTACAGAGCATCCCAGAAAAAACAAAACCGAGAATTATTGATGTTTATCATAACTTAATCACAATTATAATTAATAAATGACACATTTTTTATTTTTGTGAAGCATAGATCCTTTTCTTTCATTTGAAGCAAATCATATGATGCATATTTCACGCATGAGTGATTAAAAACAATTGGAAGGGATTGCAGTGCAGTAGGGCTTTAATATATCATTGCAAACTTACCACCTCCTCTGTTTCCTCCACCCCTGGGCATTCCTGCACCACGTCTGTTGTAGTAGCTCTGATCCTGCTGCTGCTGGACCTGGTTGAATCCACCGTAGCGAGCGTTGGGGTTGTAGCTCATGTCAGGCCCTCGGGGTGCAAAGGCATCGCGATGACCACCAAAGGTGTTGAAATTCATTTGACCTGGGGAAAATATTCATGTTAATGAATCAGAAAATCAGGAACCTTCATAATAATCTGGATTGAAATAACTCTTAACGGTAAAGACCAGTTTTAGAAACGCCCCCTCTCAAAAAATAAAATGGATGCTCTTATTACCAAGCATGTGAAAGAATATGTTTCGACTTATACGTGATGATACAAATTTTGCCGAGAAGCCGCCTGCTAATTGATATATATGGTAATTTAGTGTATCTATTTGGACCTGATAGATAAATTCTCACAGAATCAAACAAAACTTACACAGAATGTTCAAGATTACAAATAAATGTCATTTGCCAAATAATGAATAATGGCCGAGAATGAGCATAGAAAGATAAGAAAATCAAGGTAAGTAGGCCGGACACCATTTGTGAAGACCCATATACATCTTTCTGTGTACAGTGCTGGTAACTTTACAAAAACTGGGCCAAATTTCTTATCATTTTGATGATTCCAGAACCTTGCAGTACACATCAATACTTATATACTAGATGATCAACCTTTTCGGATCGATTCCACGTTTCTTTTACAATGCAATCGCATGACCAGTACTGATCTTTATCTTTAAAGTTGCTCATGCGTGGGTAAATAGAGGGCAGCACACGGACATTCACACTTTTAGACAAGATTGGGCCGTATGCATAAAAAGTAGCAATTGGTTGTAATAGCCTTTTACTTGAATCCGTATGCATAAACATAAGCAATTGCTTGCAAGCAAATGCTTTTGCTAGCAAGCAAATGCTATTGCTAGCAAGCACAAGCAATTGCTTGATGTCCGCAAGCAATTGCTTAAAGATCAAGCAATTGCTTAAAAATGTATGCATTAAACGAACCTTTTGCTTGTTCTTATAAGCAATTGCTTATGTTTTTTCAAGCTCCGTCATAGCAGCTTGAGCTCTTGCTTACTCGGGACGTTCGCGGTTAAGCATCATGTTTATGCTCATTAGAGAAAGACCAAAGTTGTACAGGAGTAGAATAAATCGAGAAGAAATTGCTCCCGAGACCTATCGGAAACTATTCCGTTTCGACAAAGAGAACGTTGAATGGTTAGCACACAGGTTCATACCTGAACATGATGAAAAACGGGGAAGATGTCGTACAACGGTGGAGAGCATGGAGGCCACGCTCCACTACTTGGCGGATCCGGGTTACCAAACAACAGTGGGGGAAGTGAATGATGTTCGCACCGGCGTGACGTCACTATTGTTAAGATCGTAAGCAATTGCTTGCTGGAGGCAAGCAAAAGGTTTGAGCACAAGCAAAATGTTATGCATACGTATTTAAGCAATTGCTTGAGCTTGATTTTTTGCTTGACAAGCAATTGCTTGTGCTTGAAGGAATTGCTTGCAAGCAATTGCTACTTTTTATGCATACGGCCCATTGAATAAAACCTAATTTGAAATGAATTGAATGAAGAGGTCTTACCTCCTCCCCTTTGCTGTGGTGCTGTGTAGCGTGCACCACCCCTAATGAAAGGAGCATTACCTCTGCTACCACGGAAGTTAGAATTCCCACCACCGCCACGAGGCTTGCCACCACGCCCATTCTTGTAGTATTGCGGTTGGTAGCTGTTGCCGTACGAGTTACCTGCAGATAAATAAAAAAACAGAAATTAGATTCCATCTGCATTTACATTGCATCTAATACAAAATGATTGATTGATTTATTCTTGTCAACAAATGTAGAAATATGCTTTCCACCAGTGATAAGAGGCAATACAAAAACCATAAATATCTTTGTTTGAGAATTTTTTCAGGATTGTTTGCATGGTAGAGGGTTGGTACAGTAGAAAGAACATAATAAGATAGATTTCATACAAAAATTACGCAGTTTTTCAATCAACCTTCAACAATGTTACTGGGTCACTTTAAGGCTTTAATCCTCGACAAAAATGAAAACTCCAAAACCTGGAAGCTGATACTTACCTGGTCCTTCTGATTGCTGCTGGTGATCCATCTTCATATCCTGCGAGGGTGAATGCGTCCTGTCCACATCCCTCCCAGCAGAATGGTTGAAGTCCTGGCTCTGGTCCATCCCTGTGTAAGCACCCATGTCCTGGGGCTGTCCCACTTGGCCTGAGGGGGCGGACTGCATGGCCTGCATCTGAGGGGATGATCGCATGGAGTTGGTCATCTGGAAGGGAGGTGCACTGGCGTTCATGGTGGACTTCGCTGGAATGGATCCTGAAAAGAAACAGAAGGAAATCCCAACAGGATAATGCAAGATATTTCACATATTTTCCACTATATGTTCACCAGGTCGAAACCCCCCTGACAGACTTCACAAAAGTGTATCAGGGAAGTGTTTCACGTAGACCAAGATCGACTTTAAGTTGAACTTACCTATGGCAGGCCGTTCATGCCACTGTGTTTACTCACAATTTACTGGCATTGGTCTCTCAAGGGACTTACAAATCATGGTCATAAATCTTCAGAATTTACATTATTTGATAATTCATTATTTAAGCAAATATATATCTAAAGATCATATTGATGAGAACAAACAGTGGCATGAACAGCTTGCCATTTTTGAGTCCAACTTATAGTCGATTTTAGTCTTTGTGAGACATTCCCCAGGCCTCACCTAGGTGGAAGCTGAAGAATGGCCATCAGCGAGATGAAACATTCAACCACAAAGCGAAGGAAAAACAGGTATTAAAGGACAAAGTAGACTAAAGGACAAAGTAGACAATGAATATAGGAATGAATCTAAACTATACGTATGCTTCAAATCACCATGCATGATGCTGTACATCACATGTTGTTGTTCCCCAGGGCGGGGTTAAGTGAGCTGGGAGGATTAGAGATGGTGAGAGGACTGGACGAAGATGTGACGCCATCGTTGCCAAGCTGGCCCGAACCTGTGGAAGATGAAAAAATCCCAGACTTAAAGGAATAGACCAGTTTTGGAAACGCCCCCCTCTCAAAATATGAAATGGAAGTACTCATTACTGTTCATGTGAAAGAATATGTTTTGACTAATACATGATAATACAAATTTTGTAGAGAAACCGCCTGTTTGATATATTTGGTATATTTGGCCTGGATAGATATCGCGTAGTCCCATAAACATCTTTCTGTGTACAGTGCTTGTAACTTTACCAGGACTGAGCCAATTTTCTTATCATTTTGATGATGCCAGAACCTTTCTTTCACAATGCAATCGCATGAACAGATCCTTACTAAAAACTTTCCAATATAATCATTTGAAATTATTTTTAGCCAAACTACCACAACAAATGTCATGATAATGTTATTTTAAATGATTACATGATTCATTACCTGATTATTTTCTCATCCCAACCTCACTGTGGATAAGCCCTTGATAGGCCTTGGGCCTTTGCTAATTCCCCCCCCCCCCCACATATACTCAATTATCATAATAAGTATGTAGCATTCTTTATTGCTTGTTTATGTTACTATTGTAATATTTTGATGTTTACTGTCTGCATTGTTGTACATATTTTACCTCAACTGTTTTAAGAGTTTCATGAAATAAAATAAATTGAATTGGTTGAAAAACATGACATACCTAATGACTGGGAGTAGCTGTCGTTGTACTGTGCAGAGTGAGAGAGATTCTGTTGGTTTAACATGGTTGTCTGTAACACTGACTGGTCCTAAAGAAAGAGAAGATTCAAACTTATAATTAGAATACGAACCAAGTTGACATTCTACTCTTTGACATTTTGTAAACGAATAGTTTCTTTTTTAATGGAAAAACAGAAAGGATTCAAAATGGAATTAAGATTCAGAATTAAAATATAATCTATATCTTACAGGGAATACTTTCTAAACATCTTGTGTCCAGTCCTAAAAAAAAAGCCTCTGGATATTTCCATATTCATCCTAATGTCCATTGAGATAATGTTGGAGAAAGTAAGACAACATTTTTTGTTTCCCTTGAAAATGGTTTCTCATTGAAACAAGTACTTAAGGAACCCGTCTACAAAGACCACGTTTTGTGTTTCCCTTGGGCGGTCGCTATAAACAGGTTTGACTGTACAACCACATTTTTTGTGTGCATCCTTACCTGTTGCGAATCGACTGGTGGACTTGGGAACTCCTGAAGCTCATTCAGCTTCCCACTCGTCGACGATGTTTGCGACGAACCGTAATCGACCTGCGCACTGCTTGCGCTTGACAGATCAGCCTGTCCAGCATACCCTGCGCTACCACCATCCATCGTCTGGCTGGCGTAGGGTGTTTGGTCAGATAAGGACTGGGAACCGTAGGTCTGCTGTGACCCGTCGTATCTTGACTGCTGCTGGTAGCTCTGTTCAGTAGGGATCTGTTGTTGGGCGGCGAGGGAATCCGCTAACGTTTGGTGGCCTGGCTGTGATCCCTGTTCCGTTTGTGACATGTCTATGAAACAGGAAGCAAAAACGAACGAAAATCATTAGAAAAACCAAGAGAATTTCTCGGCGCTGCATCGTGTCTTGCGATCACCAGGCAGTGCTAATAAAACGTGTGACTGATAACTTAGCTTGAGAAATTTTCACAGGAGTGGACGAAAGTGAATTCAAGGTTGGAAGAAGCTTTACAAACTACATTTTATGATTATCCCCAACTAATGAAAGTTTCTGTATCAGTGCACAACTTATTTCTTCCTTTTCTCCCCCTTCAGTTCCTGATCCCCCTCCTCCCCTCCACCTTCCTAGCATCCATTATACATACCTTCAATTTTCATGTAGAACTGAACGTTATTTATCAAAGTTTATCAAGGGATAAAAAGGTTGTTGTGAACCAGCTTTAATATGCTTTGCCCCCCCCCCCCCCCCC
>BEXV01001334.1:0-33433 GCA_003118195.1 Hemicentrotus pulcherrimus
AAACACATTTTCATCCGCGGAGCTTTTCGCAAGCAGAACAACGAATAGCAATTGATATTTAATAGAACCACCGTGTTGGTGAAGATTATATTTAGAAGTCTTATGATGTGCCATAAAGGGTTGAATTTCTTTGAAAAATATTGCCTCACTTGAGTCCTAAAAGCATTGCGCAAATGTTATCGCGGAAATATCGATCGCCCCGACCGCCAATACAGACTTTATAAAATTAAGTAATGCGACGCAGGTTGCGCCGTAACACACATGCGTAAAGCTGATGAAGGGTTAATAATTCATCAAAGGCTTGCCGTAAACCGCAAATCTATTCATTTTCTCCCAATTCAAATCGCCTGGTTCGCACGCGTCGGTGTTGCTGTGAGGGAAATTGATTATCAATCTGTATACGTACGGATTTCCCAAACGGTACAGCACAGTGAGAATAAATGTAATGAAAAAAAGAAAAAAACCTTCAAGGTATTTTTCGACTTCCCTCAAGAGCCAGCAATTGTCTGTTGACATCTAAAAGCCTAAACGCAGCAGGGGTTCATCAATTCTAGATGGATATCAATTCACCTGGAAGCTCTCCATATATTTATCATATTCAAATTATAAAGCCCTTGTATATCTGAAAAACGCTTAAAGGCTTTATGTATTAAGAGCTAAATAAAAAGCGGGATATTATTATTATTATTATTATTATACATATTTAGGACAAAGCGACAAACCATTTCAACAAAGTAGCTAAATCTTTCGCTCTGATTATTTCATGAGCTACAGTTATTAGATGAATAGTAAATGACTTAATTAAAAAGAAAGATATAGAGAAGGATGATTTTTAAAGGTTAACAGCTACAATTAAAAAAAGGTTGGTTGAACCAAAAACATGTCGTCATGTGATCATGTGCACCATCAAAAAAAAAATTAAAAATATGCTACTCACAATGAATGATTGGGTTAAAAATTGTTTGTTAAAAGGGAAATTTCAGTTCCTTGTTTGGAGGGACCGGGGTTCAATATCCATGCCAAAGAATAGCTTTGATGAATTAAAAAGTTGAGTATTGGTCATGCCATTCCATTTTGAACGAATTTTTCTAAATACAATTTGCGAAGGTAAGCAATGTGGTATACATTAAAAGGACCGCCATATTTTGCGAGGTTTTTAATTGGTCTAAAAGGAAAAAAAGAAATTGAAACAATCTTGCAAAAATGCACTGCAGACAGAAACGGGTAAATGGGAGTTTACACCCACACTTGGCATGGACGTGGCATGGAAGTATGATTCAGGCTATTAAATCAGCTATTCGCCATGTTTTCAATTTAAATGTTCCTGGCATGCCCGAAAAACAATCCATTACAGGAAAAATGATATTTACTTCAACATGGCATTGCAATGACAAAAGAATGAGAAAGCATACAATTTACCTTGTTGTCTTCACTGGAAAAAAACTTCTCTTAATAGAGAAACATTTTAAATTGAGGTGTTAATAAGATGTTTAGGTTCGCATAAAGATGATGTCAGTAGAAAAGATGTCTTTTTATTACCGCGTTTATGCAATGCATCTCTCGATACGTCATATTGTGGACCCGGGATTTTTGTCTTTTAAGAAAAATATTTTTTTTAATTTTAATAAAAATTCTGAAAAGGAAATATTAAAAGGAAAAGAAATGAAAGTCACTGGAACTTTTTGATGATTTTTGACTCTCTGACAATCAAATGGTAAAAGCCAAGTGCACGCGGGCCGGATGTCCCTTTTTAAAAATTCCAATGTTTCATACAGCAACATGTATGTATGTTAATCTAATTTGAGCATTTCAAATTTCAAATGTCAACAGCAATGCCTTCGAAGGCATGGTATCGATTGTTTTTCAAGTTCAGAAGGGTTCGAAAAATTGGTTTTGAATAGATTATTTGCACCTCCACAGGGGACACATTGATTTTGAACAATAGACACCACCGCTGGTGTTTCCTGTTATATTTCACATTGGTTGGTAATATATCAATAATATTGTATCAAAATGTTTGGTGGTAGTCAAAAGAAATGATAAGATGATATTGAAAGAAAAATTCTTTTTCATATTGGGTTGTACTGAAAGACATCAGATCGTAATTATTCGCTATACGGCATGATATGTATTAGCTAATTGACTTGTTTGGCATTATATTTAACAGAGAAGTAGAAAGATAAACAAATTAACAGGGAGAATCTTGAATTAGTTCTTTCGTTTTCTGGCTATACAGTTCCCTTTTGAGCCAGAGCCTTGAACAAAAAATAACATGAATGAATAAATGAAATGGAGGTAAAGATTTTCATACCTCGATCGAGCAAGAATACATCGACAGGAGGAATACTCTAGAAGGCTTATTTAAATGAGAATCATCAAAAATAAAAGCTGTCCTTTGCGTTGCAGCACACACGATTGTGGAGCTAAAGAAGCTGGAATTTTCATCGCAACAGCTGATAAATGTTTTTTTTTTTTATTCATCTCGCTTTTGGAAATAAATAATATCAATAATAATGATACACAACATTTATTAGGCGCTTAATACGGTTGTTTCTAGGCGCACCATTGACTGACTAAAACTGACTAACCAAAACTTATAATAAACACACAGAATATAAATCTGTCCTTTATTCAATAATGCATATATAATAATAAACATAAAATGAGATCAAACATAAGGTCAAACAAAAGATCAAACAAACAAGAAACAAGATGGTGTGCACCCCCTTTGACCGACTCACAACTGCAGAATATCATTTATGAATTAAAAACGGTGCGTTTTCAGCAAGGACTTAAACTGGTCGAGAGACTGAGTATAATGAATATGCGCGGGTAATTTATTCCAAAAGATAATTCAGGGGTTTTTTTTAATTTTTTTTTTTAATTGCTGGTAAATGTAATTCATTTATCTGACTTGTAGACATAAATCGGCGAATACTTGTATGATAATGACGTCCATTCATTAAAATCTTAAATTAGATTCAGCTCTGAGCATAAATAAATAAAAACTTGCGACTGACTGTGACTGAGATAGGCTTTTCTTACATGTTGGCGATGAAGTTGTTGGTGATGTTTGTAGCTTTAAGTACTCAAAAATTACTGTACCGGATACAAACAAGTACTGAATTGTGACGTCATAATCATACTGGTTCCAGCAAAGCACCATGGACAGGTAATGTCAGACAAGTATCGATCATGAAGTCGACGATTTTTTTGTTGTTAAACACTCAAAACAAACAAACACAAATGTATGTTTTAGGTCTTACAAAACTGGATAAATTATATATATACTTTCGTTTCGCTTGGAGTCCGCCTCCACCTAATTTGTCCTTCTAGGAGATGTATAATTTTCGGTTCAGAAACTCTCATTCCATCTTTATCCTCCATTTTTTTTCCATGACCAGATGCCAACAAAATTATATCAAAGATTGCTTTAAATGTCATAACCCATCTCGCCCTAATCTTCGCTCTTCTCGAGACCCATTTCTGCTTACAATTACTGGGACCCGTAGCAAAGCTGGTGATCGCACAATAACTGTGACTGCATCAAAAGAATGGAACAATATCCCCTCTTTTATTTAAGCAGCGAATTCCAGAGACCAATTTAAGAAACACTTGAAAACATACCCCTTTCCTAAATACTTAACTTAAACCCTTTTCTCTTCACTATCCCTTACAAACATTGTGTATGTTATATTTTTAATGAAATTCAGTTGTATGTTATGTGTGATTATTTTGTGTAAACGGTGTGAAATAGTTTACTATGGAGAGCGTACTTGATACTAGTAATTATTACTGTTATATCACCCCCTCGGAATCGCAATCATTAATGATAAATCATCTCTCTCTCTCTCTCTCTCTTTCTTTCTCTCTCTCTCTCTCTCTCTCTCTGTGTGTGTTTCGGTCTCTTAAAAGTGTGTCTCTTCTTATAAGTCTGTATCTGTGCGTCTCTGTATCTCACGTCCCCTCTCTCTCACTCTTTCTCTCTCTTTCTCTCTCGCTCTCCCTCTCTCTCTCCCATCCTCTCTCTCCCCATCTTCTCTCTCATAGTCTTCTTCCATTCCTCCCATCTCCTCCTCTCCTCCTCCTCTTCCTCTCCACTCCTTTATGGTTAAGCACTTTAGAGAATTGATCGATCACTAGCCACATCCTCTCTAGCAAGATGAGCCCTATACTACATAACAGAGGAACAATACACTTGTCGAAACTGAAACCTTTTCAAGTGCCTTCTTCCCCAGTTCTGTATCTATTATCCTCCATTTTTTCACGACAGCATCCCCATTACACAACGGCATCCATACCTACCTTTCACTCAGATAGGCTGAATTTCACCTTCTTGTGTAAAACAAATCAATCCTTTACCCCCCTTGTCAAAAACATCAAAACAAGATTTTCATTGATACTAAGCCTTCAAACCTTTTAATCTTTTATGATATTTACCACGAGTTTCCATATACTTTGCCACGTATCGTCTGAAAATGTCACTATCCATGAAAGATTTACGGGAAATATGAAAGCAATACCATTTATGTGATTAAGAAAATTGTAGTGCATTTCAAATTTCCTAAGACCAGTAAAACGCTTGAATATTGATGTTTAGAAGAATAAGGAATGGAATATAATTGGGACAATCATCTCCTTTTGAAAGAGTTGAAAGCCTTATATATACGTTTAAGCTTCATGTCATTGATCTGAATTTTGACGATCAATTTGATTCACGGACAAAAATTGATACAGCGTTTTAACATTATTCTTTGAAATCAGGACAGTTGCAGTTTTGTTTTGCTAAACAGCTTGAATCAGAACCCTACAAAGATGTACCAGATGCCTTAGCAAAAACAGGCATTATTAGCCCCTTTTTTCGTTGCAACACAGACACCAAAAACTCAGTAGGGAAATGAATACAAACTTCAAATTGGCAATTCAATTAAAATGGAAAAAAGTATTTTCATGCATATGGGTAAATTCTGGTTGTTTAAATTATGACAGTCCGTGTAACAGTATATATAACCGGAATGCATATCCTATTCAGGTGCATATCTTCGTAATTAAATATAGTTCTTGCGAAATAATGCACGACTGTTGCCATTCTTAAGAAGAAAAGCCAATGAATTCAACTCTTACCAATCAGGAAATGAAAGGTTATATATATAACATACTGCACATTCTTCAGGCCATTGCTTTGAACCACCGAGCTATTCACTAATCACCAATTGCATTCATAGGCTTGATTAACGCAGGTAATAAAGCACTCGAAATCACGCCTCCTTTGCAATAGGCCGATTATTGTTCACATCGCTCTGCTGAAGTGTGCCAAAGTTTTTCTGGAAGCCGTGAAGAAACTAGTATCATGTATATCTCGAATTTCTTACTTCAACCCGAGGACGCCAAGACTTGTTTTTAATGTAACAATGTTTTCTAAAACCCTCTCTGATGGAGATGGATAGGTTTGTGGTTGTTTTGTTGGTATCAGTAATCTAATCGTGTTACCCCTAGCCCTACTTCTTCATTGTGAATGTATTACGTGTGAGATTAATGTTTGTTGGCATCGCTATAAGAAACGTAAACCGATGATTCGATCAGAAACACATTTTGTCCTCGGGTAGATAAGCCTAATATATAAGTAATGGTAAATTTCCAGGATTATCTTGCAACTCTGGCAAACAAACACGGATTAGAATCAAATATTGAAAAGAATTTTTTTCAAAAATTATGAAAAAGAACATTTTCACACTATTCAAATAACAAAATAATAATTATTTAAATAAAAACTATAACAAAACTGTCACAATAATAACCTCCACAAAAACAGGTGCTCATTCTTTGAATCTATCAGACTATAAACTGGAAGTTCTCATATCTATCAGGTGCTATTTTGCAAAAAAAAATATGCCGTGGGGAGGCACAAGATCACGATTTGAGAAGCACATGATGATGACTGAGTAATAAAGGTATGTCAGGAGAATAATGGCCCTTTTCTCAAATTATTAATAGCGGTTTATGGAGAACGTTGAATACCGCACGGACCCCGGTATTATAATATGTCCATTGTATTCGAATACATTAAGTAAGTTCTCTCTAAATGTTTTTTTTTCTTCCAAAAAATATATTAATTAAATATCCAATTATGCAATGCCGTTTATTTATCATTTACAAATAAAAAAAGCTATAATTCAAAGTCTGGTTATTCTTGAATATAATTAGTATGACATAAGAAAAGAGAGAGGGAAGGAGAGAGGGAGAGACAGAGATACAAAGAGAGAGAGAGAGAGAGAGAGAGATGGATAAAGATGGGAGGAGAGAGAGAAAGAGAGAGGGGGAGAGATAGTTAAGGAGTGACGGAGAGAGAAAAGGGGTTGTAGGGTGGGTCGATGATGATGCTGTTTTTTTTTCCAGCTCCGGGATCCGGCCCTGCTTGCCGCTCGTGGCGCTTGCCTTTAAACGCCTCCCAATCTTCAGGGTGTCAGAAAAGGTAGGAAAATAATAGGCCTGAGGTGATATAGAAATTCAAATGTAAATATTTCCGTATGCTGCCTTATTCCCCTACATACCAGGTGCTTCAAACGCCCTCCTTGTGTTTGGTTCTCTGCCTGCCCGTTTTCCCCTCTCTTTACATAATGCATGCCGTAATCGCTCTGTTTCATTTCTCCTTCTCCCTGACTCCCTCATCTACTCCTACTTGTTATCCTTTCTCTACCCATCTCCCTCTCTCTACTTTTAGCCCCTGCCCCTCTCNCTCTCTCTGTCAATTTATCTTAACCCTGCTCGCTCCCTCTTTTTCTTACTCATAGTTTGTTCAATACAACGTATTATCAATTCACAGTAGTATCCATATCCTCATATCCCTACCATAAACTCACTTTAGTTCCATTTTTATTTCAGTTTACGCTCGCTTTTCTGTTTCTTTTTTTGTCATAATAGTCTATCTCTGATTTCTTCCATCTCGTTTACGCAGTCTAGCTACGAAACAATGAAATACTGATACGTCACAATGCGCGCACTCCAGATGCGCTCAAGACGTGGATACCATTAGATTTACATACCTTCTAATACGTAAATATTCACAATGAACATAATTATTCACAACGCAACATTTTGGGGTTTGATGGCAAAGCAAACAGAACTAAACTTGAATTAAGGTAAAAATATCATTTTGTTCTCACTTACGTTATTCTTTAGTATAAACAATTTTAGTCTTACTGTAAGTTTGTAATATCCAAGTAGTTACCATTAACACGTATTTATTTAACGATATGTCATTGATGGTCGGGGATAGTTGGTCGAATTGCTTGTAGCTCGATGGACGACGGTAACGGACAAATAAAGAATATGAAAAGGGGTGGAGATAGTGTAGATGAGAGAGAGAGAGAGAGAGAGAGAGAATGCGAGGGTGAGAGAGAGAGCGAAGGAGCGATACAGAGAGAGAGAGAGAGAGAGTTTACTTTTCCGATACGACATCATCATTTTATTCATATGTGGTCGGGGGCACCGGCCGATTGGCCCCTCGGACTTGCCTCTGTGCATCGATATTCTATCAAAGACCTTATGTAGTACATAAAAATAATTTAATTGAACAGGGGCTGATTTTTTGTAATCTATACAGCCACAATCCGCTTCAGTTACACAAAATTACTGATAAGTGTCAATTAGGAGAATTACAATTTTTCACATTGTGCCTACGAGGGACAGAGCTATCTCAAATCATGAGATTTTTATACCTTAACATTCTTCAAAAGAGCGTTATCTCTAAACTATATTTTTTTTAATCAAATATGAAGGCAGTTCTTTCCCTTGGCATCGCTCTTTTATATTGATAAAGAGTTTTAAAAGATGCCCGGATTTTATGGTAATGTATTTGGTAAAATTCAATGGATGTCATGGAGGTGACCAAATATTTGTCAAATGTTTTATGAAAATATGTACATAATTTGACATGAGAGTGTCATCTTATTTGAAGTTTTGTCTGAATCAGGCTCTTGTTAGCATACCAGCTTGACACGGCCATAAGGTATTCTGATTTTTTTTTAAATTATTAATATAGGACACAAATTTGTTTGGCATTGCCCATTCAAAGTTCTATCACAATTTTTAAATCGAATACATTGTGTAACTTCTTGACCCGGGCATATGTCTTATATATAAATGAATATATCCTTACGTTCCCGTACGTCGTCACGAACACTCCGTTCATCTTCCACAATACTGTTAACACCTGGACCCCGCACTAACACCCGGTATGGTGACCGCGCCTTTTCAGTTATTGCCCCCGCTTTCTGGAACAAACTACCCGCCTTTATTCACTGCGCCCCCTCTGTATCTCAATTCAAATCTCTACTCAAAACCTATCTTTTCAAATTGTAAATTGCAGTTGTGCGTCGGTCAATGGAGGTGCACACCATATTTGTCTTTATTTAGTTGATTGCCACTGTTTTTCTTACCTTATCTATGTTACTTTTGTATTTTTGCTTTTTCTTCTAATTTAATTCAACGGGTTATAGTCTTCTCTTAATCAGAACACTGTGCGCTTAGAAACATCAGTATTAAGCGCCTAATAAATGTTATGTATTATCATTATTATTATTATATCTTTTGAAGTTTGAAGTGGTCATGGACATCGTTTTCTTCTTCGGTCTCTTAGTTACGTGAGACCGTTTCGTTGACCATGTTTTCACAATGAGGATATTTATAACAAGCATGATATGATGTAAAAGGAACTTATCGAAAATATCTGCACGGTTCTGGGGATAAACAGCGCGGTGAACAATAATGACGCATAACAGGCAAATCCGATATGGTACACAACTCACGCCTCACCAATACTCCATAATCGGTTGACAAAACAGTGTCATCGCAAGTAGCAAAGGTATCTGATGGAGACGAGAGTTTATTTTCGAAGTTGATAAAATACTAAGTAAATGGGAATTTAAAGGACACAACAAGACAAACAGAATAATGGAAAAGACATAAAACCAACTGGTAACTTGCACTTTTTTTTTTCAAGCTGATTCAGTACACTTTGTGTGAAATAGGGGATAAATGGGAAACGTTTAAGCTTACAAACCCGGTTAGTATGCAGATTTGCAAAAAAAAAAAATGAGGTTTTTATTAATTTGCAAGCTCTATAAGATAGAAAAGTTGAATTAAAAACGCAAAGTTTTTGCAGGCAGTCTCGACTTGTGCAATATAAATGTTCAGAAAATGTAGGGAGAGCTTAACAACAAAACCAGGAATACAAAACGTAAGCAGTAGTTGTCAACTAATCGACATCGAAGCATCTTCAGACAAATTTTAGGAGTAAAGGCAGTTCGGAAAATAATAATGATGCACATCATGGTTCGACCATAGAGGGAATTAGTGAGCATAATATTTAGCAATTTCGTAATTCCTTCGTATTACAATTAAGCAATGAAAATATTTCAGACACGAAAAAGGCAACAAACGAATAAACAACTAAAAATCATTTTATTTCTTCGACAAACGTACATTGTATATCTTTTCGGAATCCATGGTTACCGACATCTTGTGGCTAAATCATTTTCGCGAGATTGATCAGCGCGCCGGCCTTTTCCCGAAAAGGATTCCGCTAATTGAGCAAAGTGACAAATGTAGATGGTGAAGGTGAAAAATATCTCGGCAGTTAATGAGCCGTATATAAATTAACATAATCACTCGACGTTTAGCCTTTAAGTTGTCAATTTCCTCAGAGTTGACGGAAAAGTAGAGTATGCCATGAAGCAAAGTTGAACAAACAAAAGTTGTCTACTACTATTAGCGGATTATGATCGACTTTACGTCGAAAGGAGGACTCTCCTACGCAATCTTTTGGGATCAATAGGAAGACAGAGTGCCCGTCGATATTATTTTTCACTTGGACAACTTGATCAGAGCACTTAGTTTAACCCCCTGATTTGGAAGTGCAATGAAGATACAGTTCATGGAAGCTCAGGAAATGTTCAGTTGTATCTTTTAATCTCACTTCTGGAGAGACGTCAAGTGCCTCGTGCTACTTACGGTTAAAGACATACAAATCTAAAGTTTCTAATTTAATTTTACACTCCAGCAGTCATTGGCCATGCAGCAGAAAGCTGTAGCCCCCTCTTGAGTCCGAGCAGCAAAAATTTAAAAAGTCCAATCTGAACTGTAGCCATGTCGTCATATTAGCTTTCAGGCCTTCCGAATCCACTCGTTGATATGTACACAGAGCAAGGCACACACGCACCCACACTCACCACCAACCGTAAACGAGCAACGCACACCTACGTATTTTTTACACCTCATAATAATGCCCTACACACCAGCTCTTGAATCGATTTCATGGTCTTCTTATTTTCATAAAATGATAAGCTTCATATGCCTTTCTGGTTTATATCCTACGCTTCTTCTTCTTCTTCTTCTTCTTCTTCTTCTTCTTCTTCTTCTTCTTCTTCTTCTTCTTCTTCTTCTCCCTCTCTCTTTTTTCTCCCTCTCTAGAGCTCCCTCTTTTCCCTCTCTCCCTCTCTCTTGCTCGCTCTCTCTCTTTTCTCTCCATTTCTCTTTCATAATGCTTCCAGTTTGTCTCTTCATAATATATCTGTCTGCCTCCTGTTGCCTGTCTCTTCCTCTTTCTTTTTTTTTCTCTCTCTCTCTCTCTCTCTCTCTTTCTGCCTGTCTGTATATATCTGCATGTCTTCTTTTGTGTATCTCTGTTTAATCTGTCTGTCACCGTCTCTTTCTTTCTCTCCCTCTCTCTCTCTCTCTCTCTCTCTCTCTCTCTCTCGCTGTCTCACCACCAGTCATATCCTTTGTCTCTTTCCCCACTCTCACTTGATTTCAATCTCAGATCATCCTTTGTGATCTCCTGTCTCTTTCAATCATAGTGCCATGTATGTGTGACTTCATTACTCAAAAGTGTATGAAGGAGGATGCATTCAGCAGACCTGAAGGACGAATCATTTCCTAACAGCAAAGTCAAATGATCAAGCTTTGATTTATCCACCAGTGACAGTGACAAATAAAGGTTTTTAGACAGGGGGTGGGGGATCGAGGTACCTCCATAATCAGAACACCGAAGCGCTGAAGAAGAAAAATAGATGACCACAGATGCACAGAGATCTGTATTTTATAGAGTGGAATTGACAGATTGAAATATCCAGACAAATTACGAAATACACAAACACCACGTATTTATAGTTAAATTGCTATTAAGATATTATTTTTTTAATTAGGCCTTTCTATGTATATTACGCCCATAAAAAAAAATATTAAAAAAAATGTGTTTTTCCTTTCTCTAAAATTCAAAAAATACAACAAACAACTACGAAAGAACAAACTAACGCAAAAGACCATTTGCGTCATGTTATCAGATTCAATGGATAAATGTTTGTTAAGTGCCTTGTTACAAATTATTTTATTCAGTTCTATGATTAATTGTTTTGCAATAGTATTATGCGAGTCGCAGATATTACAACGCTAATGTATGCAATCCAAGTTCTGACTATTGAAACAAAATTATTCGTAATAGGTGAATATAATAATTTGTTACGGGTCACTTAAAGATAAAGTTGAGTTCTGGTCATGTGATTGCACTATGATGGAAACGTTGTGGAATCTATCAGAAAAGGTTGATCATCTAGTATATAAGTACTTGTGTGTATTGCAAGGTTCTGGAATCACCAAAATGATAAGAAATATAGCCAAATCTTGGCAAAGTTACAAGCACTGTACACAGAATGATGTATATGGGACTACACGAGCACATGGCGAAAAAAACCTACCCCCGATATTTTTACGATGTTTCATGTCATATTTAGAATATGAAGGCATTCGAAGAGCCATGCTTTTCAGGGAACATGTTTAATCTGATGTTCTTCCACCCTTGCATAATAAAAATGATAACGCTCACAAATTATATTTAACTTCTTCCCAGAACTCAACCTTCTCTTTAAAGTTTGTTTTGCGATCAATTTGATTACCTTACGAAAATGGTATATTGCAATAGCGTTGAGCGTCACCTATTACAATGAGCGAGCATGACAATTAATTCAGTATTACGTTATGTGAACCTGATTTCTATAGGAAATATAGTTGCTATCGTGTTGAAATTAGAGAATTGAGAATCAAACAAGAATAATGGCAGAGAGGAGTTTCTCAATGAATACGTATAATTTTCTGCATTTAACAGCTTATCACAGCGCATCGTCATCTATTTAAAACCACGTCAACGAAGGCTATGTAATTAGAAGCATTTCCTACAACTTAGAAAATATTTTCGGTCTGGCAGTCCCAGACCTTGGCCCGAGTTAATGACCCTGACTAGCTAGGGATATCTGATAAAAATTGGTCAGCCATCCGATTTTGTCATAATCCTTCCTCCGCAAAACATCTCACCGCGTTAATCAAGAAGGTTAGTTACCCAGAAATATGACAGTGATCTTCAGATAGGAGAACATAGATGCAGAGAAAGTACATGATATCGATTGAAATTTCCTCCCACGATTCATCATCATAAGGTTGAGAAGCGGTTAAATATCCGCCCCTTGTACCAACAATCCACCCCATCCACTTGCTAATCCGCCCCTCCGCTTCACCTGCTCGCTCTTAATCTTCAACCTATTATAATCGCCCCTCCCACCCATCCTGCGTATTTTCAAACACGTCAGTTCCTATCCATATTAACCCGAGGCTACCCCACCCCTCTTATGAAAACGTATTTTGCATCTTTCGAGAATTCTTCAATCAATCAGATTGTTCAAACTTGAGTGGTCCTCCCATTATTACTTCCGTTCACGCCGCTTTGAGAAAATTGATCTTCAGTTTTGCTCTTTGACAAGGTGCATTATATGATCTAACCTCGCTTTCCTCACTTACAGCGAGTGGATCGATTTCTTAGATACCACGAAATCCTCCTTCCAAGATGATTGAGATATTTCTGAATTGACAACCTCTTTACCTCGTTTTTTTTTTCTCGTTAGAACATTTTTTTCTTCATGCTGTATTGCATCCTCTCTCCATATCTTTTTGTATTGCTGCTCTTTTCCTCTCTTGTCTCTCTCAGTGGTTAAAAATTTGTGCAAGAAAGGTGAGTCTCATTCTCTGTTTTTCTCTATTTCTGATTGTCTCTATAATTTCTCTATTTCTCAGCTTCTCTCTTTTACTCTTTCAACACCACTCTCCTCTAAACGGTTCTTTTTCTTAACTTATGGGGCACTTTTTACAAATATTTTCTTTTTACCATTTCCTCAAGTACATGTCAGATTCTCTTTCTCTCTTTTCCTCGCCACCTTTTATGATTAATATTGATCCCTTTCATTATCTTTTTTTTTGTTAAGTATAACATGTATATAAATGTGAATATAAATCTCTCTCGCTTACACCGTATGAAGAAATCCCCCTTACTTCCCCATGTTCTCAAAAAGGTTGCATGCATCCTTTAACATCAATAGCGGACATAATACAGCATTTTAATTGCTGTCTACCATTTAAATTTCGCCCCCTTCGCGATTTCCTAACCTTCCAACGATCTCTTTATTTATAGCAGACTCTATAATGTTTCCCTAATTCCCCTCGATTTGCCAGCCTTATCTGGGCCGTACAAAACAAATGTCGTACACTATACTTTGTATTACCTTTTATTCCCTTAGGGAACACGTGATGACATGATATGAGAAATAATGACTCTGTCAAGGCACGTTCAGATATGTTGCGGAAAACCGCGACGGTTTTTTTTAAAATGATGACGTAAGGTGAGATACCCTTGACATTTCTGTATCGTATGACACAGAGCTTAGTAAATACGCGCGAGTCCTTTGTTAAACACATTTGCAAATCATTTAAGTGAATAGGGACTTTTAGATTCTGCACAACGAGAACTTGGACTGCCCTTTTAAGGCAATGCGACATCCTTTTAACTCACTGACAGAGACGTCACATTGCCTTAAAAGGGCATCCCACGTTCTCGTCGTGCAGAATCTAAAAGTCCCTAAAGTAGAAAAGAAGCGCGCCTTTTGTTTGTTTGCCATTAATTTACCGCGCCATATCTGAACAAGCCTTTATTGGAGTAAAGTTCTTGGTTACGGTACACAAATCTAAGGTAAATGCACAGGACGGGGGCGTGTATCCAACTGAGAAAAGCGATTTGTTTGTGGTATCTTATACAGCTTTTCGTTGAGCCTTAAATAATTACAGACAACACTAAATAATTACAGACACCCACTAAAAAGCATAATTCCTCTAATCCAAGGACGTGTCTCCAAATGAAACTAGTACATGCTATATATATATATATATATATATATATATATATATAACGCATGCACTCTTTGAAATTCCGATAAAATATCGTCAGAGGTGAAGATCAATCGTATTGATTTTGAAGGAATTTCTTTTTGGGTTATACGGAAAGAAAAGGCTTTTTGTCTTCTCGTCATTTGGGGGAAAATTGATTTCTCTGAATATAGCAAAAGGTGTGTATTTGCTGATCAGTAGTTTATCCAAAGATGTTACTGAAAATTTGTGACTAAAGATTTAGGCCAAGGATTTGATATAACATCTTAGATTGCCTAAAAGAGCATTTGTGTGATTTCATTAAATGTGACCATGTATGTACCTTGTTAACATGGTTAAAGGATTTTTTAAAATAATTTCTTTGCTCGTTGAATGCGTTTTGACAAGGCACAGAATGTCATATTTTGAGATTTAATCTGCAATCTTTATACTAGATATGGATATGATATCCTACATAGACACAAAATTTGATTAAAGGACAAAATGTTAAAGAAATATGTCGAAATAAGTCATGGTAGAAGACCTAGATCTTATAAAGAAATATAGGAAAAGAAAGAACACATCTTATATCAGAGGAAAGAAAAGGTGGAAACATCTGTATGTGATCGTCTGTTACAAAATGAACAATTGTGAACTAAGAAAGATATATGGTTTAAAAGGAAGATTCAACATCTCTGCTCGTATCCGATCTTTCTGGGAATATACATACCGAGAGTACTCTATTTCGGTCCTTTCTGTAAGTCTTATATTATTACATGCATCACAAAACTCCATTATGTCAATGACCACGCTCGACAACAAAAATATGTCAATCTATAGACAAAAAATAGAAAGGTAATTTGAGACAGCATGATAGGTAAAACAAAAGTCATTCAATATCAATGTAATAACCATTATCTAAATGCACTACCTACTTTGATCGGAGGAAATATTACGGGAAAGGCATTTCTTTTTTTTGATGTTTTTTGTGGCCGGTTTATTGGGACAAGACAAGAAAAAGCATAACCTCTTCACCTTAATTTTCAATTTTGTTGTGACGTCCGTGGGTAATTTCGCAGAGATATTGCCAATTTGAAGGGTCATTTCCTCGCCGCGTTTAACAAATTGAGCCAAAAGTTGATGGTCTGTATTCATCGCCTTCATGCACAACTGGGATATATCGCCAAGAGCGAGCTAATGTCATTTTGATGTCTCACTGTTATCCGTCGCAGGGTGGGAAATGGAATATGTTTATGAAAGAATTTTCGAAATGCGGAGTTTCATATGAGAAACAACGTCGGTAAAACAACACGACGATGTGAACAATATTGAATGTTTTTGTCAATTTTATTAAAATAATGTAGAAATAATGCAATATTTAAAAAAAACGATGAATACAATGATGATGATGATGATGATGGTAATAATGACGAATGTGATAATGATACTGATAATGAATAATGATAATAACAATGATAACAATAATGATAATAACAATAATAATAATAACGATAAAAATAATATTAACTAATGATATGTATTTGAGGTAAATTTTTGGGTTGGAATGTCGTTTGTGATTGGTTGGAATCTAATATAACACAGACCCTTCGTCATACAATTATTTCCGTTTGGGTAGACATTAGAAAGCTTCGTGATGATTTCTCTTTGTGCAGATGACCCCATATTCTATGATAAAAGAGATCAAAACCTTTGAGGTAAATTTGAATGTGTTGTCTGACATTTGGACCAAGAAAGGTATATTATATTTTGGTATCGTTTAGATATATTTGTTTTCAAAAATGTGCAGAAGAGTGTTGTACAAAATAGCAATCGACGACCAAAAGAAAACGAATTATATTACGACACAACTCAAATAGTGTCATTTATTTAATTAAAACAAATCATCTTGCTTTTAGAGAGTAAGTATAGTCCCATTGCTGTTTGTGCCGTCCTTAAAGCATACGGATGAGAATATCAGATAAATGATATTTAAAGCCATTTTTTCTTAAAAGCAAATTTAGTAATTTCCCATTTACCCTTATCTGTTTATGTCCTATTTAAGGAATCTATATTTCGTCATACACGGGTTTTGTATATAAAAAAAACACATGTGCATTAATTATATATAAAGGGTAAATGATCCATTTGTATTACTTTTCAATTCTTAACAGTAAAAAGAGAAAAAAAAATACGGAAATATCGTCACAGAGTTGGCAATTTGTGTGGGATTAATTTAATATTCATAAATTTGTTTTTAAAGGGTTTTTCTCAAATCTATTTCTAATTTTTATCGAAAACAACTTCAAATCGCGGTGGACTTCCTCGTCAAACATTATGAAATAAGAGATGAAAAACAGGGATATACTATTTAAATAAAGAGGGTAATTCGTGTTCTAATTCCATATGCTTATGAAAAAAATAATCATGCGTAAAATAGATTTCGAAAAAACATCGATAATACAAGAAGAAAAAAATCAATAACACTGCCTCAAATTAACTAATCTCAATATACTTAAGATTAATTGAAAATTACAAACAAACATGATGTCTCAGAATAATGGAATCATATCCAATCGATTTTTTCCCGTTGTATATATAAACCAAATAGTTAATGAGTTTCTACAATAAATGAAAGGACAACATAATTAGGGGATGTCTGATCTGGGGGCAATGTCGTTTTCTTTGTTTCTGTTATTATGTGTGTTATTATCATTATTATTATTGCTATTATTCTTATCACTGTTATGACGACTTATTTTTTTCTTCATTTTTATCATCATCATCATCATCATAATTCATTTTCCTCTTCCTGCGTAGCCAGTGATTCAAGATGATTTAAAACATCTGATATGCTTTTCAAACAAAAACGTCGAGTGAATTTGACAGCCTGTAAACAGATTTTAATCGAAATCAACAAATTATCGAAGTTATAAACAAATCAATTAAGTCAACATAATAGAGTCATGCAGAGCCTATTAGAATTATTAAGTCATAAAGCCAGGGATGACTCATAATATCATTTTCACAAGCGAGAAATTAATATGGGAATTAGACACTTTCCGATGCCATATGTTACCTTAAAACCGCATTACCTCTTCATTCTAATCCCTCATTGAAATCATAAATTCATTTGAGAAACAAATAAATAAAAATAGCCCTCTGGCTTGGGTGCTTCGGCGAGAAAATTTGAAACAAACCACTTTTGTGTGTAATAGCACCTACACAATATAATACGCAGATATATCAGCATTGTAGGGTATCCGGTAAGGGTGCTAGTTCCAATTACATTTATGATCAGACGGCCTATAAACTAGTGTTTTTTCCTCTTTATGTTATTCTGTCTAAATTCATAATAGAACTAAATTTGCATCGAACGACATTATGTATCTGTATGCATGCGCTTATCGCTTCCATGCATTAATTCATTAATTCATCAAATAAACTTGTTAAATTAATATTAGATGCATATCTCACTATTTATTCCTTACGATTATTGATAAAATCTAAACACACGAATAATATATGCCTATAATATATCAAATATGAATACCGGAAAATCGACACACACACACACACACGCACACGTACATCATGCAAATTTACACATGCGTATGTTTAGTTATATGAGTGTAATAATGCAGAGGCGATATTGATTTATATAGAAGAAAAAAGAAGCATACTCAAAAATCATTTTACTTCTTCCAACACTTCAGACAAATCAGCAAACGTCATGAAACCGGGAAAATCTCAAATCATTGCGTTTGAAAAATCGAAATTGACTGGTTATACCTATGAGTCAGCCCCGGAGTGAAATTCATTACGGTACTATTAATTATTTTCATGTCTTCCCAATTGCTTGGATTCTACATGGATGTATTCAGGAATAGAGAATTTTAACCATTCTAGCAACATGCATGCATGAGCATGACACAATCATTTTTATACATTATATGACGGATATATTTGCAGGGGGGGGATCCGTCGATTTTTGCTTTCTATATTATGTTTCAAACCACCCATCGTTGATTGTGAAGTGTAAATGAAATAATGAAAAACAAAATCACCTTTATCCATGGCTATTTCAGTAAGTAATTAGTAGATAACGTGATTCAAAAATATCAAGACGATAAAGAATGTGTTATTTAAAAATATTACATCTCCAATCTATTTGTTATATATTAGATTTGGGTTAATTCTTTTTAAACGAAATAGACTGTTTTTCTTTCAAGAGAGAGAGAGAGAGAGAGAGCAAAAAGCTGATACTCATCTTTATCCTCAAGGACAGATGAAATTATGCTGAATATCAAAGATGGAAACCAAACGGGAATGATGTTCCGCCAAGGAATGAGTACGGGGTGATCAAAGCGTTTGCCGTTGGCTGCGAATTAATCAGAAAGAACAAAGAAACTCCTAAGTCATGACATTTCCTTCTATAACAGCCTATCATTATGCATCAAGACGTGTAATACTATAGCATTACTGAATATAAGACGAAAAAAGGAATCTACAAGAGGCTTATAAAGCTGGTTTAATTTGATTCTAGCGCGTTCGCAGTAGAAGTATTTAATATTTTGTGAACTCTCTGTAGAAAATGTGGATTGAAATTCATACTTCCAATGAGATGATTATCAAAGGAAATTTTATATTCGAATCTAGGAAAAATCTGAACCTACGTACGTCAGTTATTAAAAGTTGCATATATTTTAAAAACTTTGTACTAAGAATGAAAATGTATGAATGGCACTCAAAAGCAAAATATTCACAAGGAATTGGTGTGTGTGTGATATTTTTGTTATGTATATTGTTCTTTTGGGGGAGGGTTGGCGACACACGTTAAAAGAAAATTACAGACTTTAATTGATCCTTCTTTGCTTGATTGCTTGATATTTATTTCATTTCTTTCTACACAACAAAATAACAACTCAGATTGATTTCGCTAAAATAAATACAACATTATTCACTGCTTGAAAGTTCCAGAGCAAAATATGTGTAAATAAAACCTCAACGGCAGAAATTATGTAGCATCAAACTTTAAACTATTAGTGGTAAGATCCTGAGACTGTGACTGGTCAACTTCAGGAACGTAACATTTAAAAGTTAACGAATTGTGTCTCATATTTTTCATGGAAGGAACCCCCAGTTTTAATTGAGGTAGGTAGTTGTTCATTGCAAATATTGATCCGAGTGCCACGATTCGTCTGAAGATTGAAAATGTATATATGAAACATTCCATGTACAAGTACATTCAATACAAACAATACAATACGGGGGGTAAATGTTAGGATCGCTTTTCATCAGAAATGTCGCTTCTTTGATTAAAAATGCCTGGAGGATTTAGATGACAAAAACCAAATAGAAAATAGAAAATAGAAAATAGAAAATAGAAAATAGTACAAATAATCTTCCAGTCAACTAGGGTAAATAATGGAAACACTCGGGTTGAGAGGGAGGAGTTCTCGACAGAGTGAGCATATAGGTTTGGGCGGCTTTGGATGACCATCATGGTGACGTGTAAAATAGTTTTAAAAAATTGCTATACAGAGAGAGATAGAGAGAGAAAAACAGCAAGAGCATAAGTCTGTGATGAAATAAAGAGAAAGACAGAGAGAGAGAGAGAGAGAGAGATTAACAAACCAATCATAGAACCGGAAAATATGGATTACTTTTCATACAGGTTTCATTATAAATCATATGCAGCCTTCACATGGTCCCCGCAGGCAAAATTATCTTTAGGCAAAGCATAATTACCATTTTTTTTTTGTTTGTTGTACGGACTAAATTAGAGTGAACCTAACAAGACACTTCATTGATTGATAGTAGACTCAAAGATTCTTAATTTTCTTATTATCAATCGGATTTTGCCCCAATTTTCACATACTTGTTCCTCTCCCGCATCTATCAAAACCAATTTAAGGTTACAATGGACTTCCCCTTCAATAGGGTCCGACACAATACTGATTGAAATGTACTCGTTCCCATACAAATTGATAATAATATTTATGTACACAGTCGCCAACGCTTATTATGAGATCAATTTAAATTTCATACTGACATTTATATCTGTCATCTTAAAATAACAAATGACATAATAAAAAAAAAACAGGAATGGAGTGTTTCATTGAAAGCCATCACCCATGGTTAGTAAACCCTGATCCCATAGCAAATGCGGGTTATATACAGGCTGGGGGGGGGGGGGGTGATGGTTGCATCTTGCCACACAAAACATGTTGCAAAATCTTGTATTGAATTAATTTCTTATAGCAAAATGTGTGTTTCATATAAATGTTGGTGAATTTCTTTGATTTGTTAAACATAACTTGAACAATGCAACTATGCATTTATTAATTGTGGGGGGGTTGCATGTATTAGTCTTTGGAATCATTTTAGAAGCACTTTTATTTCAATGTATAGAAGAGAATGGAAGAATGAATGGCATATTTTCAAATGTTTTACCACAATCTTCGAGTATTCTAAATACTGTAAGTGTAAGATGTAATAGTTCCGACGACCCTAAATATAAAGCAAGCAATGATTTATTGCACTCTCCCTTTTTTAGTAATGTTCTCTTTGTTTCATAATCGACATCTCTATTTATGAACTATTTTTATTTCTTTTAACCACATTTTAGTATATAGGAATAGTACAGCCTTAAATGTGAATTGTCGTGTGCGTCAATGCCGCATTGCCTGTCGCCTGGGGAAGGCATATTGCGCGTTTCCTTATACTAATTAAGTAATAGTTGGATAAACCGAACGACACGTCACAAAAAGCGCCATGCTACTCAATAAAAGTTATTAAAAGTTTATCACCTTTGGCCGTTGTCAAATAGCCAACGTATCCGGTAATCTGGCCCACGGGCCTATGTGGGAGAAGATATTACAGAGCAACGCCAGGAAAACAGCGGGGAACAGAACACAATTAGATGTTATATCAAACTTGTTACGTCAGTCAAGACTTGAAATATCGCCCTGTCC
This sequence comes from Hemicentrotus pulcherrimus, assembly GCA_003118195.1. Classification (NCBI taxonomy): domain Eukaryota; kingdom Metazoa; phylum Echinodermata; class Echinoidea; order Camarodonta; family Strongylocentrotidae; genus Hemicentrotus; species Hemicentrotus pulcherrimus. The sequence goes on from BEXV01001334.1 coordinate 21,216, forward strand.
TTTTTTCAACTTTTCGTTTCTAAGCGCTTACAACGACGTAAACAAGAGACCGGCCTGTCAAATTATCATCAAATTCGTAAAATATATTCAGAAACTACATAAGAGCACACAGTGCCTTGGGAAAGAGGAATTAGGTAAAAGAATAAAGGATTAAAAATTGTTAATAACGCATGGTTTCCTCAGGTACACACTTCTATGTAAATGAAAATATACGGCGGATTTTATCTTTAAAAAGTAGAAGTTATTAAAATAAAGTAGTGAAAATAGACAAATTAATAGCCTTCAATATTGTTATAAGACTATGTTCTTCTCTAATGTTCACTACCTTAACATACACACAAACACACACACACACATTAAAAAAAAAGCAAATGATAAAATCCATGCCCGGTTGTGACGACAGGATGATTAAAATGCAAAAGAAAATCCTTGTTTGGAGGCTGTTCATTGTATCAGATTTTATTTTCCACCATCGTTAAAAAGGTGGAGATTGTTATCGCTTCATTAGGCTTTACATAACGCTTGATCATACCCAATAACCACGATATCTCTCAGCTGACTGATGATGTGAGTGTGATATTGTTCGCTCCAGAGATACCGCCAGGGGATGCAGGAGGAACGGAAAAAGCCCCCTTTGTTGTTCCTTTGGTGCCTTTTTTTCGCTCCATCTTTGCGGTTGTCTGTCTATTTTCATCGGCGTTTCCTTCGATGCTACCGTGGATCGGACATTATTAATAAACGTCGACGCTTTTCCCTTGCAAAATGATACAGGCATATCCGACTGCGAGACGGAAGTCTCGCCCTGATTCTGTCATTTACTCCCCCTCCTTTTAACTTTCCCAGTTCTATCCATCATCTTCCACCCTATTGCCCTTTGTGTCTTTTCCTTTTTACATTATCCATTCTTCTCTTCCTTACAACTCTTCTTTTTCAACATTATTCTGAGCTTTAAGCTCTCCTCCTCCTCCTGAATACCCCTCCTACTTCTCCTTCTCTCTCTTTCACACTCTTTCACACATGCACATCATAAACAACTTGGACCAGGGAATGTACTGGAAATAATGATGTTGAAACATACGTAATTTAGACTTATACTATATATAAATCAACATTTTATTAAAAATCTAAATCAAAATTTTGATATTCAGTCAAGTTTTCTGTTACAAGTAAAGGACAATGAAAAATATCTTTGTCAGATCTATAACTTTCTGCACGATATGTGTTCTACAATAATTTATTGGGGGTACCTACATTGTATATTAGCACACTTGCTTGTATGAAGTGTAGTAGGCCCGCATCTCTAGATATGGTTCTGTCAATATCTGTTCTTTNCACATCATAAACACATACACACACGCGCGCGCGCACTCTTTTTCTCTCTCTCTCTCTCTCCTCCAGCTATCTTTTCCTCACCCTTTTTCTCTCAGCTTCTTCCACTTTTCTTTCTCATCTTTCCTCTCCCATTGCTACATCAATCCTCCTCTACTTTTCTCTTTCTCTGATTCTCATTCTATATTTTTAATTTGATACTTACTCTGACTTTTGTGGTGCCTTTTTTCTTTCGCCGCCCCCCCCCCCTTTTCTCTCTCCCAAAGTCTACCAATCTCTCTTTCTTTCTCTCTTTACCTGAACATTTCTATCTGTTGCTCTACTTTATTTTGTTTTTACTTGCTGTCTTTCACTATTCCTTCCTCCATCTATTTCTCTATAATTCCCCAATTGTCTTTCTTTCTCTCCCTCCCTTTTTTCCTCCCTTGCTGCATTTAAATCATCGGATCTATTTTCTATTCAATTAATTTTGAACAAATGATGGTTAATCATGGTTAACTAGCGTTTTACTCACGCATGATTATGTCCTATACTTTAACATGTAGGTCCGTAATAAATATGAGTTTCTATGGATAATTAAACAAAAAGAACAAATAGCGAAGTAGGCACTTTGCAAGAATTATCCGTGATATTGAAGAATTGTTTTCTTCTTCAAAAGACTATTTGCGGAATGCATATGATTGTGAATACAATATCTGTTTAGTGAGCCACTGAGTTTACTCATGGTATCTATTTATTTTTTTTGTCAATCAAACATTAATTACATACATTTATTTCTAAGTCATTCACACAACATGTAGAATAGCCTGCATCACTATCACGTTATTCTCCCTATAATGAAGAAGAAGAAAACACCCCATAATCTAACTGCCGTCTATTGATTTCTATCACTTTTTATGTAGAATCATATGTTTGTGTCTTCCCTCTCTTTTTTTGGTAAGGTGATTTTTGAATGATTTTCACATCATATTTTTCAAACTATTTATTCTTATATGAGTGTAGTTTAGCTTTGCACGAACTACCGTGAACTAAATTACTCGGTGTATCTTTAAAATCTATCTCTTTCTCTTTCTGTTGCTTGACTGCAGTGTTAGTAGCTAACCTGGGACCTATACATATTGTGTTGATTAGTAGAGACACAGATGTACGCGATGAGCTTGTTTTTTTTTCTTGAAAACTCGGACAACTAGGTGCATGGATAACTTCATTTTCAAGCAGCGAGATGGCAAAATAACCTTGTTTTTTTTTAACGGATTACCTACCAGTGCGCACATGAGTAGATTGATAAGAAAGCGAGCAGGCTTACTTCTATGAACACATTTATTTTCAATCTACGTGAAGATTAATGACGACCATTACAAACAAAACTGTTTTAAGTAGGTCTAATCCATATTTGTTATACTTATTGTTTAAACTTGTTTGTACTTTCATTTTTCTCAGATGTTATCTATTATTAATTCCGCTTTGAATGTAAAGGGCAATAAGAAAGTGATTCGTTTGAAATTTGATGTGAAGAAGATGTGAAGAAGCTGTAAAGAAAAAGATGTGCATAAATTCAAAAACGCTTTTAAAAAGGTATATACACTGTAGACGAAAAATATCACCATCTCTCAATCAAGCAACAAGTGGTGTGATTTTTGAAAAGCTTTTTCGAAACTATGAGACAAAAATCCTGTTTTTGTCATAATAATTGCAATATCATTCTAGACAAATTTTAAAGATACACTTAACCATATAGTTAAGTCTATCTTGATGTACATGTTTGTCTCTACGTCCACCAATAGCGCTCAGACCATTATGGACAATAATTAAGCGATTCCATTGAGTCCACTAGATCAGCGGCAAAAAGGAACATTTTATCGTATTTATGTGTTAAAATATGTCCTCCTTGAGGCTTATTAAGTTCTATATGACAGTCTCCGAACCCTGATTGTCTCGGCTTTGTGCACGATGATACCAATTAAGGATGACATGTTTTAAAGTTAGTGTTGTTCCATCTCTGCTATCCCCTGCAGAGATTTAAACGAAGATAAATTGCAATACAATTTGTAAATTTCGCAAAAGAATGACCCTTCTATTTACCATGTGATATAACTTTCGCTTCGGGCTGCTTGTAGACTATATTGAAGGAAATCGATCACAAGCAAAGTTTTCAATGCAATTTCATTTTTATCTGGAATTTCGAGCGTTTTTTTTTTTTTTTTTTTANTCCGAAGAACTTTTGACCTACAAGATGAAAAAGATAACTGTGGCTCGATGATTTTATGAGAAATCATTAACTACCATTATACTTAAATCAAATAACGAAGTGAAAAGATCAGCCGAGATTCCACGACTTGCCCTTTGAAGCAAATGGTCTTTTCACAAATCAATCGTGTCAAAGACGTTAACATTGTAAGAGTAAAACTCCTTCCCTGCTATGATTTGCACGAAATACATCCTATCCATTTGGCGGCACCTTGATTGACTAATGTTCTTTGAGCAGACCTTAAATGGTCGTTTTATGCCCCAAATTCCGGACGACGTCTCTTAATGAAACTCACTACAAGCTATTGATAAGAAAGAAAATGCGTCTGTTGAGATTCCTTTTAAGAGAGTACGATACACGATTGCATGCGAAGTAACGCTAATGCCAATCCATCGGTGTCAATTACGCTATTATCATCGCTGTGTTGTGTAGAATTAACCTTAATCATGTGCTCGATTAGGTAGTAATTACTACCGTCTAAATACAATTACGCCTCGTATATCGGGTATTATCGCTTAAAATAACTAGGAGCAAACCAAAACTGATGCAGTGTACACAATATGATTAATGATGCAAATCACTATGCTAAAATGTAAAGCAAGGAAAACAAAAGGGGAAAGGCGGTGATTACCATTGTCGAATCGTGCTAATCGTGGTGAAAAAAGTTAATATTAACGCGCGCCTAATATAGATTATCATTATAATCATTGTCTGCATGACTGACCATTAGCTGATCTCGTCTTTATCATTCCCTGAAACTTCCTCGGCGGACATTATTCAAAATGTTCTAACAGTCTTCCCTGCGACGTATAATGATATTTTACATTTCATTTTGTGCAAAGAATTTCACTTTAGCAAGCAATGTTTTTTTTTTTTTTAACATACACTCGTTTCACATCTCATGAAGATAGCAAAAACCCAGAGACGTTTGTCTTAAATTCGGTATTTCTAGTGCCTTCCACATTTTCTTTGAAAAGAAGTGGGAGACAGTGGAAGGGCAGGAACAAGGGAAGTAGTTAGATGAGCATATGAGGGTGCGACACGCTCCCTTCGATTGTTTTTGTTTTAATGTCGTAAATGTTACAAAAGTGATATCGCCGAATTAGTTTTTTTAATATTAAAAAAAAACTTCAAACAGGCCTTGTCTCATGAAGAGTTGCGGTTAATCTAAATCAACCACAATCCCTCCAATCAATCGCACGTTGCCGTTTCCTATCTCTTATGGACATAGTTGCAAATGATGTCAGTCACAAATAAGTTGCGAATTTACTAGGCGGTCGATCAAGGGAACCTAAGTTTTTTCGTGTAAGTGTTACATTATATGCATGTTAATAATAAAGGGAAGTTAAAGCAAAAAACGAAGAGTAAGGAAAAACTACTAGTCAGACACGAAAATTATCGCATTTCTGTGGGAGAAAACTACAGGGGGAAAACCCCGCATCCAACGCGATGCCTCTTATATTGCAATTTTGCACAGTTTCCTTCCCTTAACATTATGAAATAAATCCCTTTTGAATGAATAAAGGGGATTTTCGAATATGCAAGACCGTAGCTGGGAAAGTTAGATGATTAGAAAAAGACAAATGAACAAGATTGAATCGTAACATACAAGTTCCAGCGAAAAACCACAATTCACCTACGTTTATTCACGTACTATACAACCCATGTCTAAGATTAACTGGAGACGGATATTTCAGTCTGAAGCGCTTAGAAATGGGTTACCTTTGAATTAGGTCTCAAATTTGGTGGCTTTTCACGCCGCAAACGGCGTGGGACCCAAATCTACCACGATCCCGTTAATATTTGTAATGAAGCGGGGGTGGGATATCTCGTATTTCTACAACGATGTTATCCGTCCTTGCAACATCCCTGTACAAATATACATGTTGTCTTCATCACACCCTCTCGGAGCTTTGTCTCCCACCGACGATAATTGAACAAAACTCTTCAGTTGGGATGTTTATATAGACAAAAATGGAGCAGATAGATAACCCAAAACGTCCTCCAAAGCTGCGAAGGCCAGTAGAACCATCAAAATATCGATAAACAAACACTTTGTTTTCTGCCAGGAGATTAGAAATAGGGCTGGTAAATAAGATGGTCCATTTATGGATGAAAAGCCAATATTTGATTTATCGATCTGTAGAATTATGTGTTTCGAGTCTACAAGTACATCACATGATACGAATCGAGAGTGTATAAGAATGAAAAATAATTACTATGCCTTGTGTATAAATTTGGAAATATTTTTTGGGCGCTAAAGGAATAGCACAAGAACGAATTCATCCAGGAGGAGGACATTATACCTTGAAAACAGATCTAGAAGTGGAATAACAATAACGATATAGTACATGGTCATACAATTTCATTACGACTAAAACTGCCTGGAGGCGATTAGGAAAGGTTGATTATAAAATACAAGACGATTGATGTATGAACTCTGATTTTTGGAACTATCAAAATGAGGAGAATTTGATTTAATCTTGTTAAAAAATCACACCGAATTTAAACGGAAAGGGATGTATGGCGCGATACACAATGCGGCAAAAAAAGTTTGGACTAATATTATCATCAAGTCCTCGTATTGTTTCAAATATTTGAAGGGCAAACATTTCCAGAGAACACTTCTGATAGAAAAAGGGGAATGAGAAAAGTAAAACAAAAATTTCGAATTTTCAAATCTTTACCAGCATTCAATGCTGCCTTCAACATTATTGAGGTGATGTGGATTTGCCATAATACACACAGGAAGAAAGGGACCTACTTCGTGAAGCCAGTTTCTTGGTGCCCTCCAAGATAAATTGTTTACAACTTTTTCAACCCACACAATAAAAAGATGATCCAGGCTATCACCTTATAATCTCTTCTAAGTCTCCTTTAAATGTCAATTAAATCAAATGTTGTACTACAATCAATTCCTGCGACTAAAAGCTTTTAACATTTCAAGTGGAATGTGGAAAAGATGGTTTGAGATATTACCTGAAAAATAACCTTGACATTATAAGTTACCCCCAAGAAATATATAGAGTTATAAAATCAACTTCTCGATTATGCAGAAGATAAATATATTTTGCTAACACTACTAAGTAGAGGTGCTGTGGTCTAGTGAATTAGTCATCTGACTGCAGATCAAAATGTACGGGGTTCGAGTCCAGCCGCGGCACTAATGTCCTTTGGCAGGACGTTAATCTAAATTTACCTCTCTCAAACCCAGGTGTTAAATGGGGTACCAGGTAGGATGCGAAAAATAATTTGGCAAGATGAGCAAGTGTGCGCTTGTAAAATAACGACTGGTAGGAATGCTCACCAGGGAGTGGATACTGTGCATAAATTGTCTGCGGTTAAGCCTGAATCCGATGAACGGACTAGTAATAATATATAGCAAGTATTAGGGTCGTTATAAATGGGATCTATTATTATTATTATTATTATTATTATTATGTATATGGGTATTATTACTCTTAACATACTACAAATACAAATATGAGTAATATTTGGTAATCTGTACCATTTATGCTTGTCTCTTGTTTACTTTACAGACACGCAGTGAGTAGAGCGCAGACATTTACCTTTGACTTTATGTGTTGCTATGATAATCAACATTGTTTTACTAACATGAAAGATAACCTCGTATTCAGAATATTACCCCAGATTGGGCTACAGGACCGTCAATAAAAATCGCATGGCTTTTTTTAGAAGGAACACAGATCAAAACGGTTTTATAAAGACTTCCCTGGAATCGTAATCTAAACAATTTATTTCTAACTAATTAGAATTGATTTTAACTAGATTGCAATCATGATTCTATTTCTTCTTCCACTTCCAAAAAAGGGCAGTCCACCTCGATCTTGATTTATTGTCGCACTTTCAGTATCGTATCAACGACATAAATCATTTCCTCTTCTCCCATTAACAATACGATAATTTTGAAGTTCCATGATGCTCGGGAGAAGAGTTGTAGTATATAATACCCCAGTCTATTCGCCAAATTGACCAAAAACAGACGACATCTTTGCCACTCGACGTAATGTCATTTCTTGGTCGGTCTTTTGTCAGTCAGGTGTGCTTTGCGTCGGTTCCGTCTACCATAGCTTGACCTGACCATAATACCTGAAAAAATATACAATGCAATACAGGGCCTATAGGTCCCTGGTCACGTGACCGGTCAAACAACAAGTTCACGTCACTCCAAATAAACGTTTACGTTTGTATTTATGCTAACTAACTCGAATGTTTAGGCATGGGACCGAGCATCCACACCCAAGTCGCTTTCCCTGAAGTAATAATCGTGCATTTGCCCGAAGTGATAATGGAAGAGTACACGAAAGGTAAATCCTGGGGGGGGGGGCACACTTCTTCCGCTTTCGAGGGAAATGGGGGATGGCCCCTACCAATGTATCTCCACTTTTCAAGTGATGTTAAAATAATTGGTTGTCAAACATTTTGGAAAAATGATATTGGTGACTATTTAAAATGTTATTAACAAATAATTGAAATAGGTTGACGAACTACCGTATACGAATTCTATGTTTTATGCTCGTTCGTTTGTCGTTGTTTTATCTCAAAATCTCATATTCGCTCGAGAAAATAACTGTCTGATATACATCACCCCTCCCCCTCTAGCTGAAGGATTTATGACACAGAAAAGGGTTGTAAATATAATTGCCTGGAAAGCGTTCCTTAAAACCTAAACCTTTAGCTTCTATCCAGCCCGTCAAAGAAAGATAATTTATTCATTGAAAGTCGAAATTCCTTGACGTGATGTCAACAGACGGTGGGAAAAATTGGTTTGATTCGTTTCCATTTATCATATTTATGAAATGGTTAAATAACAAATTTGAACTGTAAATGCATAGTGATTATAGAAATTTTGCTTCTTTTTTTAAAATATAAATGAAATTTTCATATCATTCGTAAACCAAGCAGAAATAGTCAAGACCTCTTCTTTTTTAGCCTGTAAAATATAATGGTATGATTGGAAAATGCAAAGGCTAATTTCTTGTAAATTATATGTAACTTAAATGAAAAGGCGACTTTCGAGAAGTTATGAAACATAGTGAGCTTACATTGTAGCCCTACTTGCCATGAGCTTCCAGGCAGAACAAGGCTTCTTGATGGATTTTAAAGAATCCTATACGTATGGAGGTAGACTTTGTATCCCGTCCTTATGACGAATGCAAGACATTGCCATTATTTTTGCTATGACGCCATGTGCAAATGCTATATTACTTCAGTCCGACTGCAAACACTTGCGCGTCAGCTATTGCGATGTGCGAAGATGACAATAGGGACTTTTAGATTTGCGTGGACTGATACGTGTGACGCCCATTCAAGACAGTGCATTAAAAGGACGTCGATCGTAGCATAGACCAATTGTCTTAGTGCGATTCTAAAAGTCCCTATTGGCATTTTTGCGTCATCCGCAAATGCTTTTCTATCCTTTCTATAGGGTATGTAAGTACTAACGTCATGTTCGTTCGTCGTTCATGTTACTGCATGGTTCTACACGACAGAGCCCGCACTTGAAGTTCACCGCTAAATAATTCAAGCAATGGGCCGGAGCAGGGCAAAATCAGGGTATGGAGCTGGTGTGGTCACTACACCACTGTTTAGCACTCAAATTGTTTGGAATCAGCAACGTCGACAACTTGGCCAGTATGACGTCACACTATAGAATTTTCCTTAGATGACTGCTCGAAAGTCCTTGATATCGTGTTCTTCAATGAAAAGATACAGTTTAAAAATTGTAACCATGCTGGCATTTCGCGTTAACCAATCATTCCACTGTCCATTCACTGATACTAGTACATGGACCATTATACCACGCCACTTGTTTGTTTCCCCTTACAAAACATTTCAATTAGTATACGCTGTGATTGAGGCAAATTTGAAGGACATATTTTATCATCGGCCTACGTCAGACTATCAAATGACGATCATTATTTTGAAAGAGGTAGTGATGACGTTGAATCTGTATAGCACCCATTTTTTCCTTTATATTAAAAAGGGTTACCCTTTGAATGCGTAACTCGTCACTATTTACAACTAGAGAGTGTGCTTTAGTGAATTTTTAGCTATAACTAAGAATAATATATTATTTTTATATAAGTCAACCCAAATTGAATTCTAAAAATGATATTATATATACATGGAAAAGTCGATTACTTTGTGAACAGTGTCATCATCATTTCATATACCAAAGCAGAGTGGGCGGGGTCGGAACCGAAAATAATTCGCAATACTTTTGAAATGGAAGAATATAAAATAGGCCATATACCTGGATTGTACGGTGGGCGACGAGAGACAATTGTCGCCTTTCGCGGTCGCCATTTCTCGGATCGATAAACTTTTAGCGGAACAGAAGAAGAAACGAAGAGCATTGGTTGTCGCTCGATATTGCCTGGTACGCTTATTGGAAGAAGATATCATTTAATCCAGCGGAATTGAATGGCGCAAATCGTCACACCGATGTCGATATGATATTACGTCACAACAGAGAATTACATACGTCATCATCTTTTATATACCTTTCAACATAGATGATAGGAAAGCAAAAATTCGTCGTCATTCCTCAATAGAGATAAAACGCCTTATCTTATTCCTGAAATAAATATGATAATATTACTTTTCCAAAACTAGATCTTTATTCTTTATATTTGTACCAACATGATAAAGAAATGTATTCATTGCCTGGCATTAATAAGATGGTGGACCCTGCAGTTAGTTCAATGACGATGTAAATGAACTAAAGCCAATATCAATGGAATGCATGGAACTATAAATTAGACATGAAAGTGTAGAAAAAGAAACGCTTAGCATACACATGATTATTCCATCCGTGAGTATGAATATACAAAATTAATTCTAATTTGTTTTCCATTACGCTGGGAGGCAAGCTGTAAATTACATTATAGCACATGGTTCGGTAAACTTTTGCACAACGAATGATTACAAATCTTTATAAAGTTGGGTTTTTATTGTATTTAGCGACGTTCTTTATAGAATCAAATCGCATTTTGGTCACGATAGGACAATACCCATGGGCATTCAATAGTGCTTGCATTTGCCCTTATTATCCTTGATTTCTCAATATAATAAAACGAGTTATAAAATGAACCCTTTTCTCCCATTATTACCTGTACTTTATGAATAAAGTTTAACTTACTTAATAGAACACAGATTTACATCATTTACTTCATCGGGTTTAATACTCTTAGCACGAAGTAAAAGAGAGCGAGGGAAAATAAAGCAATGAGTTGCACAGTTAATGGATTTAACCTCAGGCAGCCGCCACACAAAATCTGCACAGTATTCTAATCGCTTAAAAATTGCTTTTGTGATCCAAAAGCCTCCCGATAAAAAAAACTCTCTCTGTGTTCAATATTAACACTCTTTTCGCAAGTATGACAATTTTGTCAAATCCCGTGACCGGGCATTATTTTTGCCTGGCATAATTTGGCGGAATCATTGAAAGGAATGATACTCCGCTATTTTCCTGCGGGTTATTTTCTTTTGCCGGCAAGAGATGTAGAACAAATTGCTTCCTAGTGTAGTATGAAAAGGGAGGTCTCACTTATCGCCGTCAAAAATAGTCGGTAATTCCACAAATCTGATATGAATGTTATTGGCATAATACAAGAAAAGCTTCCACTTTCGGGTGGAGGGGATGAAGCAAAATTACTTTATGCCGACTGAACTTTTCGCAAAAGAAAACAAATGTAATACGTGAAATATCTATAAATATCTTTGAAGGGAATCTTTTTAGGAAGGATGATTGATGAGGCGAGTTGGCCCAGCCGGTTAAGCGTCCGCCTGTCGAACCAAATATCATGGGTCCTAAATTGATTTAGATAATGTTAGCGTAAATACTTTTAATTCAATGAATGACAACTGACGTTGAAACTAACCAGACAACAGAACCAGCAACACCAAAAACGACAACAACAAGTGCGACAACAACAAAAACAACAAATACAACTTTTTCTAATCAGACAAACGCCGTTCCTTCATGACAAATAATAAGACAAAAAAATGCAAATAATCAATCCCATATGCTTTTGTGTTTTCTCCAAGTTCAAAACAGAAAGTAAGTGGTACCATAAGCAACATAAAGAGTGCTTGGATCTAAATTGACAAAGCAATGACACACTTCATGTATTAAAATCGGTAATTTAAGTGCACCGATCTGACGTTTTTGATTATTCATGGCAATGTGAAAAGGCCCGAGGCTTCTAACAGGGTTCCGCGTCATAACGATAATAAGAATGCATAATGCATCGTGCACATACCCTAGTAACAATTTTGTCTCAAGTTCGCACAATCACCTAATCCCTTATTTCAAGAAAAAGGCGACAGGCTCAAAGCCGTATCACATTCTAAATATTTATATGCATTAGGGAAGGCGTACACCGCATTCTTTATTTCTCATCAAAAATCATGGTTGATAATGGAATGTGATTTTTTTTTTTGACAAGCCAATCTACATGATTACTAATATGTATTTTCCCCTTATTTTTTTTACAAATGTAAATCCTGCAATTAAAAACATATCCTTGAAAGTTCTGTCATGCTTAACAAATTTACTTGAAATTATAGGCTTACAATGCTCTTAAAGATAAAGTTGAGTTCTGGTCATGGGATT
>BEXV01001334.1:33773-45169 GCA_003118195.1 Hemicentrotus pulcherrimus
AAAAAGCGCATCCTAGACAAAATCCTTGGTTCTGATCGTGTGTTCGTAGATTCCCCCAATTTGCACCCCTACTATGAAAAATCAGGTGCAGACGTGAGAGAATGATTATTTGTGATTAGTTTCCTCTGCTAATGACACCAGACTCACTAACGTTTGCGTACCGTGGTTCCACTAGTCATTGGGAAGGAGGAGGGGGCAGGGGCACTGACGTTAAAGGGAGGGAGTGCGCTACCGGTCTTGTAATTGGTGAATGAAAATAACATGGAATCATGGGGTGAGAGGGAATGCAATCTTCCTTTTTTTGTATATAGATATACTTATAAACTAGCTACTGCCTCGCAAACTTTTCTTTTCTTCCTCTTTTTTTTTTCTTCTTTTCTTCATTCACTTGGAAGGGTTATCCCCCCCTCCCCCGTTTCCACCTGTAGCAACAGTCCTAGAGCTGTATCATGCCTAGCCTCCATTCAGCTGCACCTGGAGTTCTCTTTTGCTCTCAAACCATGTTAATACCACCTTGCTTGTAAATGATAAGTAAAAGAACTGCAGTAACGAGGCGACAGTGGGTAGAATATCCCTGTCCATTTACGGGTTTGTTTACCCTCTCCGGAGTCATGGTTCATTATGGTCATTGAGAGCTGTGACCATCCCGTTCCATTCAAGTGGGCAGGGGAAGTAGGAAAGAAGCTATGATAGGAAGACATGTTTAAATATCGGAAATGAAGGCGACTGGCCAGAGTGGAAACATTATCCAACAGAAAAGATAATGACGTAAAAAGAGAAATAAAACCAACAAATAAAAAAAGCGGGTATTAAAACCCACTGCTTCCTGAAATAGCCATAGTCATGATCCCCGTCAACGACAAATTAAGTTGAATCTTTTAATTGACATAATTGCACGGCTAAGTGATGCTAATGGATGTGTACTTGGAGAAGAAGTATGTAAATAAAGGTAAGGACTTAACCCTAAAAGCATACTCAGCTCTTCAACGTCTACTCTAGATAGCCTTTCTTAAGGAATATGATGAGCAAGGGAAATACACATGAAGAGAGATCCTACATAGATAATTAATCAGACAATAAGTATCTGCCGTTTATTGACGGGAGGAAACCACGAGGAGAGAAAACACAATCCCACGTATTGACATTTATGTTTCCGTACTGCTTTGTAAAATAATTATTGCACCTCAATCACAGCACACTTGACTGCTATTTAGCCAGCCCTTGAGATTTGAAGAGACATGTCACAGGTTTCGTGGGTTTCCCCCTCAAACTGCTGTCCGTTTTCACTGCGCTTATAGTTCCCCCTTTAATAAAATATTATTCTTTTTTTCCATGTTTCCATCACAACTCCCCCACTTTTCTTGTTTTGTGATAAAATACGCACATCATATGCCTTCATGATATTATAAACATTATAATTGTTATGATAATAATAATTATTTACATTTGTACATCTCACATACTCACCACGCAAGGTGCTCAACATGATCCAATATTACACTGGCTCTGCTACAGGCTAGCGATGTTGGTGCTCATAACATTAACTTCCTACCGCTAGCCATTTAACGCCTGTGTGGAGAGTTACAAATACAGGCAACTTTCTTGCCCAATGACATAAATGCCGAGGCAGGACTCGAACCGCTAAACATGTGATCGACAGTCCGACGACGTAACCACTAGACAACGACATCTTTACACATCTGAATGATGGGTTAACATTAGACTTAGAAAGAAACAAATTTGGCAGATGAAGAAAAAATATATTAGTGTGAACACCCCACTCCAATTTTCAGTGGTCAATGATGAATCCCGATCTCAAAACGTCAAAAAGCTTTCAACCTACTATTTGACTACTCGATATCTTGTGTATGCAACATGTCACAAACTGTGTGCAGTATCATGTTCAGAAATCAGATTGGAAAGTTAATGAAAAGGTATAATTTGAATTATTAAATGCATGGTAAAGTCATGTGACCACACTTTCATAAACTGGTCAAAATCTTAATTTGTACTCTCATAAATTTCCCATAAATTCGACAACATTTTGGTCGAATTCAATTTAGACATTTCGTTTTGTAAGGGTAAGTAAATCACATTCCAAACTCACAGAAAGCAGATTAACATATTTCGATGCATTATTTTCAAACATATATGAAATAGTAACATTATAATTACTTAAGAAGTACTGCATGTTTCGTTTTCGATAGTCTCCATCACGAGTTTGGTTGGAAATGGAAATGAGTGCGCAATATCTGAGATCAAGTTTAAACCAGTCGGCCTCAGTCAGCATTCGCTTTTAGTGTAGTTTAAAGGATGGATGAAATTTCCGGGAAACATAATTCTCATTTCATTCTTTCAGGAGATACGATTGAATCGATATCCTTTCCGAATTACGCAAGTGATATATAACAGGCGACGAGTTAAATGACATTGTATTCAAGGGAAACAAATCAGACCCGGGTTCTTGTATGAGAACCACAAAGAGAAAAATTAAGGGGTTGTGGTTTATGAAAAGTGTCTTCACCTCCTGTCACCTGGAGGTGAGTTTATCGAATTGTTCAAGTAAAATGGGACCTCAGGTATTTGGCGAAACCGACGGAAAGTACAGATGGTTGCTATTTTTTGCGAGCATACCCCTGTTGGTAGGATCGAACATTGCCCTAAAGAGAAGAGACGATTTGGCTAATTAAAGGGCGAATCAAAATATCCGTGTTGGGTTTTTAATAGAATAGGACTTCATTGACTTCTGGGAATTGACGGGAATTGTTGGGGTGGTTAACTACATTACGAAACGTGCGATACTTTCCCACACGATGGCATACGAATGCATCTCTTCGTAAACGCTCACATGAGCAATGACTGTGCAGGGCGGCCAGAGTATGTGTGGGTTTTCGTTGTGCGTGAAGGGGTGAGTGTGTACAGTGGTGTCTCCGCGTACTTCGTCAATGCGAATTCGATGGCTTTGACATTGAGGGCTGGCCCAAGTAACGATTACACGCTTTGTTGCATGACTACAAAATGCAACCACCTCACTTAGAAGAATGATGAAATCAATTTCCCGCTAACGTTTGCCACGGAAGACATCTTTTCATTTTCGACAAAGTCTACTTCCGATATACACGAGAAATGATACAGCGTCATGCTTGTGAAATGTGCAAAAAGTATGACCTTCGTTAATCACTCTACATGTAAAATTAATTTTTGACTCAAAGATGTTCTTTTCTGAAAGGAAAAACAAAATATTAAAAATCGATTGAATGTTTTAGATGTCTCCAAAGAAATTGAGGTCTGAAATCTCTTTTTCTGATATTACACTGAAACGTTGCCCAGAAGATCTGTTATTATATGAACAACGATCATTTCTTTTAACATTTCATGAGACAGCTATATTTTTAAAGCATTAGATTTTCATTCCTCCTGCTTGATGAGATCTTGAGAATGTTGTGGCAAAAAAGAAAATAGCTACATTTCTATTACTGCTATTAAAAACGAAAATATTATAGAGTTGATATAAATATCATATTATTACGCTTCTCTTTTACACATCGCAGCATAAGCTCCATATTACCCAATCAAAATCGGTAGATAACAACATCATATGAAGAAAAAAAATTACAGAGGAGAAAAACAGAAAAATATGAGATACATTAAAAAAATAATTGAATTTCACTTTACACGAGAGACAGCCCATCGGTTTGTGAGCTCTAAAATCGTAATGTTGGATGCTGATTTTTAAAATTAATTACTTTGCTAATGGAGGTTTATATATTTTGGTGCTCAATAAATGCGAGTTTGCACTTTCATTCATTTACACAAGGAAAAAAAATGGTTCAAGCTGCACGTCATTTTATACTATAATACTCATTAATCTCTTTATCTGATTTACATTTAAATCGAGGATGCGATCTATCACAAAGCAATGAATTTCCACCAGAGGGCACGTAAGACCATCAAAGTTTGATTTCAATTAATTGAAAGATTTGCAGAGCAGGGCCTAAATATTTGATTTCAAAAGTTGCCCTCGCCGCTTTATTTCTCCGACCATCCTATATTTGGATTATTAAATCCCAATCCATCACCCTCGTATCTAGAGAAGCCACGTAAGAGGAATTGTCTGGTCTGATAAATATTGTATAAACATAGGCAATAAAGGTTTAAACAGAATGAAAGGGCACCTTTTGAAAGAGCGCAGATAACATCGTGACGCGAAAAAGGGCATGGCATAGAAAGTTTGACTGTCCAAACAACTTTTCACAACTTTGATACTGTATTTGTTTTTTGTCTATCTAGGTATAATTATCACTGGACGTGATAACCAACTTTAAAGGCACTTGCATTTCAAAATTTATCTTTTCAATGCATGTACAAAACAGCGTATTGCTGCAAAACATGTTAAATAAACCATTTTAAAATTAAACTCAATTGAGTCATAGCGTCGAACTTGCATATAATCACAATAATTGAGACACTACGAAGAAGTTACATACATATCATTGAGTCAAATACCACAAATTATCATGAGAAAAGCAATTATCGTAACAAGAAAAAGAATATAGACTACAACTACATTGAATCGCAAATTACATCTACATAAAACACGGAAAAGGAGTGATTTCGAATTAAGATATGAAACAAAATAGCACTATTACGTGCATTTAAACAATCGGTAGGCAATGGAAAGAATACATACTTTTTGTCCTATTAAAGTGTTTGTTAAGGGTTTATTTTGAACACTGAATGTTAAATCTACGAGAACAATTTGATTTGGGAAGTGATTGATGAACTTCGATTAATAAGCAAAATAAGAATAAAGATAAACCAAGCTAGAAGTCTCGATGACCATGCTACAATGTACCATGATGTATTCATGTCCTTATGAGCATGGTGAATTTCAGACAATCTAATATTCCAGCTCTTTTCACTTATTATACAACTTTTACTACCTTCATACGATTTGGAGTAAATAAGTTCCCATTGAAATAACATTCCTGGGGGAGGAACTAAGATTACATTAAAACCCGGAATGATTGGCAAGAAAAATCCTCGCTTAATGAAATCTAAATCTGGAATAATATATCCATACCCATAATAACAATCTACATGTATGTTTCGTAAGTCTCACTTCTTTTATCAACCTTAATGCCAAGATCAGACACTACTCACAAAAATTAGGATGGCGGGTGATAAGATTACAGGCTCATGAGAGCTTATAAGAAGTCTACCACCCGGAAACACTTTAAAAAAAACATGATTATGTATAAGTATCAACTATGCACCATAATAACCGTGTAAATAATGAATATTTTAGAATAACTAGAAATGAAGTTAGTAATACGTCATGAAACAAAATTGCGAAATAGAAACAAAATCAAAATGTCTAACTGACTGAAATGTAAGCTTGTTGTATTGTCAAGCCCTTTGTATGCATTATTAAAGATAACCATTAAAGTGCTATCTTCCTGACGCACACAGTGATTTTTCCACTTGAATTCATCAAGGTGACTATTTCTATTGCTTTTTTGCTTGTGATCGTTCCTTGTCAATCTATTTGGTAAAGTTATGACGCGCGCTGGCCCCTCCCATTGATTGCTCATTTTCTGGCAAAAACACGGCAAAGCCGCTCGCCCACACACGCCTCGACTCCCCGCCAATAGGGATATATATCAGGAGCCGCTCTCGGACATGACGCTAATTTGCATAGATAACGCTCCAATGGTGTCATCATCCACCTGATGAAGATAGTCACTCAAGGTTGACACATTCCGTGATTGCTTTACTCCTCTCGCCGTCTCATGAATACACACCATCACTCGTTTGTCTCTCCTTCTATTTTCTCCAGATAAAGCATCGGGTGCTTGTGCTACCAGCATCATCCATCTTCGCTGAGGGGGAAAGAAACCCGTGAAAAACGTCGTCTGCGAAGAGAAACCAGTGCGCAGCAACTCCTTGGGGGAGACTTTTGGAGGGGAAAAAGACAGTTCAGTACGAGACATTAAAAAACTATATACCAAGATGAAAAGCTTAGTTGCTGGTGTTCTTATTGTTATCGTGGCCTTGGCATCGGTGCTCTCATGTTGTCATGCCGAAAGGATGGGTGATGGAAGGGACGAATATTACGATCTTATCGACTGGTTAAGTGCTGTAAAACGAGGATCAAAGGTGAGTAATCATTGTCATCAAATCACAATCATATAAAACCAAAGGATTTTTAAAAAATGTTTTCTTGATACAGTTAAATCTATGTTAAGTGTCATAAAAAAGACGATGCACTACATTGTTTAATACCAACGCATTAGGGGGTAACATACATCTGCGCAAACACCAATGAAAAGTTCAGTTTATAATTTGTTATCAATTAAAGTCATTTAATAAACTCGAGATAAGATAGTTTTAAAGATACCACACCAGTTTTTTCAAACTATGATTTGAACGTTATACGTTTTCTAAAGCGTTTCACTCGGGATATCTAACGAACCGATGATTGTTACAAAATATATTTGTCACCAAGGAAAGTCATTTATTTTGCTACCAAATGTTACAAAGGAAAGGCATTGATTACTTGTCCGACAATTTGGCCAAATCTAAACTAAACAAGCGATTCACAGACAAGAACCAATTAAGAAATGGAGCCTTTCGATACCACATCAGCTGTCGGTTACATGACATTAAATCCCCGGAATTCTAGACTGTAGCACTTTATAATTTCAATCAGGAATAAATATATATTTACAGCATTCAGTGCACATCTATTATGATTTATCACGGGGAGACATATTTACGCTATGCTGGTGTAGTTTATGTTATTATTCGTTGGAAGATATTACAAAGAAAGAAAGGACAATTTCTTTATACAGAATATCTACTAACATTTCACGTCAACTAATAATCGAAAGATGACTTCATATGAGAAATTTCTCAGTTCCTTTATTTTTGCGGATGTATGATTCGACTAGTGTCGATAATGTTCTATCAAGGTCTTCATTGCATCATTAGTCATCGTTTCGTTCTACATTAAACAAAATAAATCCTAATACCTGTCTCTAATTTTAACAAATGTTCATGATTCGATAAGTGAGGGAATCGATCTCATTTTGGATGATTTTTGATTGATTCGGTAAAAACGTTTTGCAAATTTTGTTAACCTAACAGCCAAGTTTAATCATAATTTAAAAAAAGTAAAATCACGGCCAGAACAGTGCTATTCAAAGACTTAACCTTCAATCTATTAGTAAAGTTATCCAAATACTATCCGGGTAAACGGTGCATCAAGGTTACATCAAATTGTTTGTTACAGATTAGTATCGAGTAGTCTGTTATATGGTAATCTTTTTGCATATCTTGGTTGGAACAATTATTTCGAAAATGCATGTAGAAAAGAAAAAAGACAACATTGCCATGTTTGTCTCAAGATCTTCTTTTCTGGGAGAAATAAGTGATTACCTTGCAATTTCTGATTTTGCTTTTTTGGAGCGTCCTACGCGATCGGCGTTTCTTCTTCTTCTCCTTATTTCCTTCCTTCTTTCATTATTCTTCTTCATTTTGTATCAGATTTGTTTTCCGATAAAAATGAAAGTCAGAGTATTATGTTTTATATTTCAAATACATACTCACAAATCTCATCCAATTATCAAAATGGATTTGCAAGGATTGTTTTTCCCTGAGGAGAATGAACAAGTAATGGCTATGTGGCAGGCTATATATTTCCAAATATTAAAGTTTGATATGTTTTTTAATAAAACCTTCATAAATCTTACTGTATATAAATGTCGGGATTCAATTGGAAAAATACATGAAATGAAATAAAATATTGTACCGAAATAGAAAATCTAAGCAGATTATGATTATGATTAATCAGACTTTTCACCCTCTTCGCATGTTTCGCATAAACGCAGAGGAGAAATAAAGAGGCATCATAATTGTAAAAGTATGCATAAATTATGTCTAAATCATTGATTGAATGTAAACGGATCATGTTATCTTTTAGAATTAACGCCTTTATGTAAAGTTATGACGTAACGAAGGCGCTCTCTCTCGTTCAAATATTTACACTGTTCCTTTAATGCATCAAATTAGAATTGATAAAACCCACCATCACAAGCGTGATTAACAACATCGTTGTAATTTATCCCCTGGACGCTTACTTAATGTCAAACAAGATTACCGCACAAAAATACAGGACCGTTTTATGTAACTTTATCTACAACCTCCGTTTACTTTCTCACAAATATTTAACAAACTTATTACTGAAACAGCTACCTCTCTCTTGCAACCTGACCTTATTCTTAATGTAGTTCACCTCTACTGACGTATATATAGTAGGTGTAATATCTATTTAAAAAATGGTAATTTGTTGATAGATTTTGTATATTTTTCAGTATTGATGACTTGGTTTATAACGCTCATCGATAGCCTCAAGCCAGAGTCAGAAAGTTAACAATGAGCGATTCCGTATCATGTTCACCTACCCCATCGCTCTTTCTTCTCGTACGCCCTTGTACTCTCTCTCTCTCTCTCTCTTCTCTCTCTCTCTCTCTCTCTGTCTTTTAAAAGTTCAACCTGGCTTTATAGTTTATTCACGGGTACATGTATTACGTTCATGTACGAATAACAAGAGTTAATATCACTTACAGAGAAATGACAAAGAAGCTAGGAATCAATGTGTAAATAGAGAAAGAGTATCCATATAACAGATTCTTCACACAAACATGTACAAGTACTAGGTAACTGGATAGAAGGAGGACCTTAATGAATTCATCAAACATCACGATTTATAATTCTTAAAGTATCTAGTCCATAATACCATGAACGTGCATTATTGAATAGTAAATGGTAATGCCAAAAACATACCTCTCCTACTTCAACGCGTGGTTATAGTAACTTTTGAAATATAAACGTAAAATACGAGATAATATACATGAAAGTGTACACAATGTTTAAACTCCAATCAACTTTACTATTGTTTTACCGAACTCATTTCCTATTTTCTCTTTTCTAAAGTGCAAATCGCTATAATGAAACACAAAACCGACAATGGAAATTCATATTTGATTGGATTTCATTTGATATGCTATATTGTTTTTGTTTTTTTGGTTTGTTATCTTCACAGTCATGACAATTGAATTGATATTCTTTTCTTTCGAAAAAATACATACACATATTCGGTAAATGTATTTTTTTAGTTTCCGAAGCAAATTCTGATTAAGTGTTTTACTTAGTTCTCAGATGATCTGTTGAACTTGATCAATCTGTCTTTGCTTATATTTAGTGTTTAAAGGTTAATGTCTAACATGAATGTTAAGGATTACTAAACAAAACTGATATTTGTGGTGACTGAAGTGTATATTATTTGGTCAGATTTATATTAGATCTATATTAATTTTATTCAATTTTAGAAATTGCATGGTGAAAATAAAGGAAAACAGGAAAGATAATGTTGGTGAAGGCAACGGTATGTACTTTGTTTGAAATAACTATTTAAGTTATTGATATCCACAATTGGCAGTCATTAACGTTTATAGTGGAAGATCAACATTAATTCCTGAATGTTGAATAATTTTCTTGAAAATCTAAGAAATAGTCTTTCATAACTTCTTCCCCGGATTTTTACGCACGTTATTACTTACAAAAAGTACGAAGAAAAGAATATAAAACTAAATCAAGTCTATTGATATTCTGTAGCACTTTTCGCTAACCAGATATGTATTGCTGGTTATTTGAGAGTTTTACTACCTTAATTTTACAATGTATCGATGAGTGCGTCTACAAATACTGGACAACTTTCACCAGCATGGTGCAGCTCTTTATTGAATGAGTTTGTTGACATAACTAAAAAGTATTTACCTTTGGCAGATTCAGTGTCTGTGGTACTTTCAAAGTTGTCCGCTAGTAGCCGGAAAATATATTTTGGATGTGCTATTTTTTTCACCTAATAACGACCTTTTTCTTTAAATTTTAAGATTTGACCCCTCTTTGGAAATCAATCTTCTTAATGGATAGGGCTATCCACTGTAGTGTATGATGCATTGGCAAACAAGAGTAGTAGATGGATTCTGTAATTTTCAACTCAGTCATGCCCAATGCACACGAAACGACATACAAATTATTGTGAGGTGTTGGCTAAATTTCTACCTCTCAAATAGGTTGCGCCGACCCTGCCACCGGCAATTTTCCAAACATTCCCTTCATTATATATAGATTATTCGCCTTTTCATTTAGATCAAACCGATGTACCTTTTGCATGAAAACACATGATGGAATGTAAATATTTCAATTCAGTTTGGCCACAAGATATTTCCTTTTAATTACGAAGGATGACAAATGTCTTGAAAGGGTGAAGGAGGGTTTTTCCTTTCCATCCTCCTCTTTTTAATAACGGAAATTGAGGTAAGGCCTTGTTTTTTCAGAAAAGTATGCAACCGAATTACTCTTTAGATATCGATCGTCCACCTAGAATATAGAATATTGATTGAAGAAAAGGAGACTTTCGTTTAAGCTATTTATTTATTCCTTATGGAAAAGCTGTTCAGGAATTTCAAAACAATCAGCAAAATATCAAATGTAAGGGGAAAAGGGTGACGTAAATCTTTATGCTTTATTTTTGAATCTATGAAAAGGTGTACCTTTCACTTTCTCATTACAATATAAAAAAAAAAGTTAAGAACGGGTGTTCATGTGATTAAAAAAAGATGAGAGACTCATGAAGTATGCACGAAGTAGAACAAGTTTAATTAATTTTGTTTTTGCCAGAGCTACAAGCGTCCTATTTCCTGCCAACTTTTCCATACAGTTAATCGATACTCCCATCCCACTTTCACAGCTCCGCTTCACATCACCAAGCGGTAGCAAGACGTAACGCACACACCATCGCACACGTACATACCCACCCACATAGTTCAACGCTCAGATTCCGATCAAACTTCCGTATCCATCTAGGGTATTTATTCGCGATTTTCCTTGTCACCTGCCCTCCTATTCAACACTTGGCTCGCTCTCGACCATGATCATCCGTAACATCTGAACAAACGCCATCTCTAAATGCCTTCAAGATCAAGAGGGGTTATCTGCACTTCAAGATTAATTGAAAGACAGTTTAGAAAACCAAAACGCTCTATCACATGTCAGCATTCGGGTCAAACAGCTTTTGTCTGAGAGTAAAATCCCATTTAGCAGTTAGTATGAATGGCAAATTAATGTAACTAACTAGGTTATCACCTGCATTAATCAATTTAATTCAGGTGAACCTATGGATAAAAATGTAATTAACAGTTTATTGTTAGTCTGTTTTATTGAGAGAATATATATATATATATGCTTTTAAAAAATTGGAAAAAGATTCATTTACCGAAAGAAGTACAACAAAACAGAAAAAGAAATTCGGTCTCAGGAGCCCCCCCCCC
>BEXV01001334.1:51760-63686 GCA_003118195.1 Hemicentrotus pulcherrimus
ACAAAAAAACAAAGAAAAAAAAGAACAACAAACAAACAAACAAACAAAACAAAACAAAACAATAAAATATCATCGTTTATCCGACTCTTTTACTGGTTAATGAGGTGTAAATAAGAAAATCATTTATACACGACAAGCGGAGTAAAACAACATATAATTGTGTTTTTCGTGCTCCTTCAATTTGCATTCAGTGCACTTGCTCCCCCACACCATGTTTTCTCAGCAGTAAGGTTGAACATTAGTATCAAAACATATAATAAACTAGAATGCTTAAAACATTTTGACTGAAAACGGAGAAGACCGTTGTGTCCTACCTTTGTGATAATCCAACATAAAGTTCTACCTCTGTGATAATTCAACACGAATATTTTTTGAGACAAAGCAAGATAAAATCTTCAATATAGATTATTGTTTTGCATGTCTCCATGTCTCAAAAAATTTACTGTTACGTCAAAATTGCGCAGCGCGCGTATGACATAACAATGGTTTGTTAGGAAGAGCATGAGCAATGACACGAGGGAAGTGACGTCACATTTATCACGTGACAAGTAAGAACAAAAAGTACGCTTTGGTGTTTGATGTAAAAAAAATAAATAAAAATAAGGGGCAGGACTGGGAGACAGTAAGCCATTTTAGGGGGGGGGGGTTATTTCTTACATGTACTCTTTAAATATATCGATATTGAACGGAGTGTAATGACATTACGTATTCTAATATTATTGGTGATCTCTGTGTTTCTTTTAAGCATACAAAATCAACTGTTTATCATATTTGTCAAAGAATATTTTTAAACACGGCATAGTCATCGCAACTCAGAACATATATCAAAGCCAAGGATTGAGTTTTAAATCTTTTGCAATTGGTTTTAAATCCCTACTATAGCCAGTTTCCCTTCAAACCGTGTACCCTTAAACGCATCGAGTGTCTTGAATGAGATTCCAATATCTACAATATGATTTGTGTTTGTCTGGTTTCATTCATTTCTCATTTGTCTTTACTTCTCGAAACATAATTCTCCTTAAATCACTCTGTTATTACTCGTATGGAAATCAGCTTTTATGCTTTTTACCAATCAGTGCGATTTTTTTAGAATGAATTTTATCATTGGGTATCAAGTGACAGCATACGCATGCAATAATGAGCCCGTTAGGATATGAATTTACAATACTGCAAAACTTATTGGAAAGCACCTTGATCATGGTATTGGGTTAAATATTGGGTATAAGGTGCCCAAATATTATGATCTATTCCATAATTATTGTATTTACTTGAGTTATGGGGAGAGGTGGAATATAATTTGTCAGTGTTTCCATTGTTATCCATTCGAAAGAATAGCAGACACAAAATGTTTACTGAAAAGCATGGCTCTTCAAATGCCTTCATATTCTAAATATGACAGTAACAGTTTTAAAATGAGGCCCGATTATGCCACATAATATTGTATAGTCTCCCATACATCATATTATGTACAGTGCTTGTTACTTAACTAAGACTGGGCCACATTTCTTATCATTTTGATGATTCCAGAACCTTAAAGTACACAGAGTACACTTTGCTGCATGATCAACTTGTTATGATCGATTCCGCTCCGTTTCTTCCACAATGCAATCGTATGACCAGAACTCAACTTTATCTGTAATACTTGTGGAAATAAAGAAACAATTATAACAAGTTGAGATAACCACATCATACAAAGAAACATTATGGCAGCGGCGTATCAAGAACTTGACCTTTACAAAACATCTCACCTTGAATACTGTGATCAATATACTTTTTGTAAGGAAAATTTGTGAGGGCCCCTGTTTGCATTACAGCGAGTAGGGGGGTATCTCCCAACACGACTTACGTAATAAATTTGGGAAGAAAATCGTTGAGTGTTTTGAAAATGCTGTACTGTCAATAGTTCGTTTGACTTACAATGATAACCAGTCATGAAATATGCCAGAAGGGGTAAATTCCCCCCCCCCTGTCCCCCTTGCCCCTTCTCCAAATACACTAGTGCACCAGCACAGATATAATTCATATCAACATTATGTATACTTAAGACATCTATATTAAGAGCAATCTTCTCATCTCTGGTTATAGCTTTCTACTTTGTATCTTTGGCTGGGCAGATATATGATATTTCAGATTTTATTATAGATTTTTACCATTCAGGGCAAATATCTTTAGGTTCATACTGAGCATCGTTGGTATTTCAATGTCTGTTACATACATGTATGTGCCCTTTGATATTCAGACCGTTTAGCAATTCACATTATAATGCTACAATACGTTTTTAGTTGTATACACAGAATCCCTACATTGAACATCTTTACCTTTAAAACTTGTTTACTAGTTCCGGATATATCGACTTATATACCGACAATGACTTTTGATATCTCAATCTTTAGATCAATGAAAGGCGGGTAAATCCTTGGCTATATGACAGTTATTTGTAAAGCTCCCCCGCATTAGCTGGCCTGGAAAATGAAAGAAAAGAAACAGGCGAGCGCTTCATCTGATTCGCCATACAAACGAATATAGGATTTTTATGAGGAGGATTTCATCGATTAGAGCATCTTGACATTAACGTATTTCCACCGCTGGTTTACTTATTTGTTTGTTAAACCATTTTGTATCATTATTATCCATTTCATCCAGGTACATTTTATCTATACATGAAGAATAAAACATATTGTTTAAATAGTAAACCACAGATATGTATTTTCCTCCGCTAGATTTTAAGCGTAATGATCATTGGGGGAAGGATATTAGACAGAAAGGTTATAAACGCTTGAATATCAAGCCAAGAGCTTTATATAGCATAATGTTAGGCAGTTATTGATATTGACCTCAATTTTTTTTGTCTCATGCGAGAATACTTACGTCTTGAGAAGAAAGAACCTATCAACTTTCAAGCTCGAGTTGTTCCTCTCCATGATAAACGTTGTCTTCCTACTCCATTCTTAACATTTAGATCGTGTAGAAGCTATTTACTGAATGGCAATTTAAAGTAACGGGAACGGATGCCACAATAAAAATGAAGGTTTCTTTACGAACATTAATCCTAAATCAAGAGCATATACGGGATTGTATAGAGGGGAGTGGTTAAAATAAAAAATAAAACATGATTAATATTGACAATGTATTTTTATTATTAAAAGTTCGGGTGCCTTTTTTTTCCACATATGTTTACAAGGAATCGAAATCCAGGTGAAAATTTGAAAAAGGGACATAATTTTGTTGGTGTTTGTGTGTGTGTGCGTGTGTGTGTGTGTATGAAATGGGTGGGGCTTGCCAGTGAGTCCCCCTTATATTTATATCTGCGATTGATTTAAGGTTGCCGTTCTCGTTAAGAAAATAATATTGTGGATTCCCGAGACTTGAATTGAACATCAACATATTTTCTTCTATTTTGTAAATATCCCAGGACGTTACCCTCTTATACAGTTTCCACCGCTTTTAATCTTTCAACTTACCATAAATACACTCTGATTGAACAATTATTCCTTCCAATTGAGGTGACGAAAAACTGCGGTAAAATCGGCCCGGTATATCCCGCCATTGAAGGGAAATCAAGCAATGCCTAGAGCATTATTCCATCGTATCCATCTTCCCCATTAGTTTTTTATGAATCGCTCCTCCTCTGCTTAAGGTTTTGCGGGTTTGGTCTTCCAGCCCGATGCCTTAAGGTCACTGGTTCAAATGTCTAGAGGGTATAGAACAGTTATGATTGTTGCATGAGGACATTTTACGAATTCTTCTGACGTAAGTTTACACCAACAGCGTTTACTGTACTTTTGTTGAACAACAAGAAATGAGCCATCGTATTTTTACACAATGTGGATGCTCGTGCCGAATAAGAATGAACGGTTGTCTCCTAAATCGGATGATTCATCTGCTTCATTTATAATTTGAATTTAGAAAGCTCAAACATTCTTGAAGAGGTACCTGGAGGGAGAGTATTATATTTGTACGTTAGTTTGTTTGTCTTTTAAGATACTTACATGAACATGACAATATTTCATACAAAATGGCATCGCATCACCGTGTTCGAGAAAGAGCTTCGTATTTATCGAACAAAAAATAAGGGGGAGTCCCGCTAACAACTGAATGTTGTTGCAGCATCAGATGCACTTTATCAATACGCCACTTTGATAAATCGATACAGGTGATTTCCAGAAAACATAATCACAGCTTTCACAAAGTTAGTTTTATTTTAAAAGGGAATCTAACCTTAAAAGGGAAGATAACCCTGATATTAATTAGGTTGTGATAAAAGCAGAAAATGAGATAAAAATATCTCTAAAAAAATTGAGCAATATCCGAATAATATTTGTTTAAAGCAATGATTTGTTTATGTTCAGACGCAAATTGGCAGCACTTCGACTGTCTTGCGAACTCTTCTCTTATTTTCTCTATACAGCAAATACCGTAAACTGTTATATCTAAGTAACTGAAGACATTAGTCATCCGCTAGGGAAGGATTCGAACCCACGATCTTTGGTTTAACAGACAGACGATGTATACCCCATTCACATACACGGATTTTTCTTACGGGTCAATACGGATCGCACAGAATCACGGATCCTTACAATTTGGCCACTTTAACGACCGATTTAAGAGTTATTACGAGCTGTTTACGGTTCATCACCGATTATTACGAGTTATTACGATGTATTAACGACAAATGTCCACGATTCGTTACGATTTGTCACGGATAACTACGACTAACTAAAGTGTTATAGTAACGACCTGTTTAAGGGTTCTTACGAATAGTTACGAGGAAGTTACGAGTATTTACGAGTCCTTCCGATGTTTAGCCAAAAAAATGAAGTGTTTGAATTTGCCGCTTGTATACCTTTCCCAAAATCGTAAACAGTTCGTAAGAAAACGTAAAGTATACGAATCTATTCGTAAAGTACTCGTAACTAAACATAAAGTGCTCAAATTAACCCGTTACAATCCGTAAAGCCATCGTAAAATGACCCGAATCGTAGACAACACGTAAGAACTCGTAATAATCCCTAATAATCCTTTAACAAATCGTAAACTGACCGTAACAAATCGTTACAAAAAGTATGTTACGAGTCATTTACAGATTCTCGCGAGCTATTTACGGATGGGCATGCGTTATTGCGAGGGGTTACGATACTTATGGATTGTTACGAGCTATTTACAGACAAATCAATCCGTGGACAATCGCAAGAAGATTTTTGACAAGTAAAAAAAATTACCTTTCCTTTCACGGACCCTTAAGAGTGTCTACGAGTTGTTGAGTTATTTACGGATACCAACGAGTTGTTTACGGATGCTTGCGATTGACTACGAGTAGGGGATCCGTATGGACTCGTAAGAAAAATATGTGTATGTGAAGGGAGTTTTACCAACTGAGCCAACTCGCCTGTGTTTATGAAACAGGGGAGGGGCACGGTACGTTTGCACACACCACAGGCTTCAGTCATCGGCCAGGGTTAGATTCGAACCAACTATATTTGGTTCAACAGGCAGACGCTTTACCAACTGCTTTGTACGAATGAAAATATTATTTCCCCTTCGTTCATGCATCCTGACTGCAGCATGGTTCACCGTGTGCATAATAAGTAGGAGGATGAGATATCATAAACCTAATCCGCTCGACCTTCATGAAGCAACTTCTTAGATTACTCCTTATCCGTCACATTCATCACTTATTACCAATCAAAAAGTAAAAGTAGAAGCATTGATGTACATACCAGGTGGCTCAGTGTCTTTGTCGAAGCAATGAGCCTCATTTTTCCGGAATGATAAACATTAGTCCGCACATGTTCCCAAATTATGTCTGGGAATAATGATTGATGGTGAAGATTGAACGCCTTGATCGAATCAAATGTTCATAATCGAAACACTCATTTATTTTCATCAAATCAGTGCGTGGGGAAAAAAAACTAGGCAGAGTATTGCGAAACCGTCAAAAGTACAAATTCGCAGACTTCCAGTTGAAACGTGTATATTGCAATTAATTCGCGTTTCAATGGGATATCGGCTGTTTTATACATAGTTTTGTAAAACAATTCCCTAATTGACAAAAGGTGCCGGCATTCTGACTGCATTCTATTGTGTGTATATTATAACTGACAAGGAAAGTGTACATTACCTTTGCACCTGTTCGTGGCTATTTTTCTCATTCAGGTTAAACATATTTGCAGCTGGGGAATGAATGTATCTGTGTGCGCACTCCTTGAAAGAAACGAGACTTGCGATTCTTCAGGAGCCTGTTTTCCAGACTCAAAGGACCATTTTCTACTGAAATTTAAACGCAGCGCCAGATTTGGGCTTGAAAAATTGGATTTAAAAAATTGGATTTGAAAAATGGGGTTTGACAAAGGTTTAGTCTGGTAGAATTTGTAAAGGCGCATGGTAGAAAATTATTACCAAAATATCCCACCCATATTTATTTTTTATTTTTTTTGATTGGTTATCTTAATGACTCCAATATGTATTTTAATGGATATTGACTGATATCAGATGCACATATTTTATTTACGTTTTAAACATAAACCCCTAGCCCCTAAAAATAGTGACGAGAGTGTAAACGGACATCAAGACAACACGCACATTACGAATTCATTAAAGGGGGTATTTCATTGAGCGGCAAATGCTTGGTAACGTTGCAAATTGAGGACATTTTTTTTTTTTATTATTATTTTTTTTGTCTCGAAATTTGAAAAAATTGACATTTTGTTCCGTAGGGGAGGGAGTAAGGTCAACTTCTTTTTGTTAGCCATTGGCATAATAAAACAAAAATAATTATAAAAAGGGGGGTTCCAAAAAAACATACAAAAAACATACACATAAAAAAAAAATCAAGNTTTAACCTCCAAAACCCTCCCCTTGCGCCTGCATTCAACACTCGATGAGATACCCCATTTACGGTACATACCAGGAGTTTTAAAGGAGCTACACAAAGAAAATTTATTAAAAACTGATAATTAGAACACATTACATATGGATGGAAAGATTTTCTCTTGAAGAACACGAGTAATTTGCTGAGAAATCATATAGATATCGTGGAAAGGCGTAAAATGCAATGTTTCAAGACCCTTCTTGGACCCCCAAGCGCCCCCGACTGTAAGCCAAACACACGAGCGTAGCGAGCTCTGAATAGTGACGTAACACCCTGGACAAACAGCTCGGTACCGGCTGCTAGCTTCCGCTTGGTCTGTCTAGCTGCATACCAAGCGGAAGCTTGCAGCCTTTTTTAACAGCCGTGTCCAAGGTGTGACGTCACAATAGTGACGTCATACGAAGAACTACGGCAAAATACGAAAAAATACGAATAGGCAGTAAATTTGGATCCCAAAACTAACATTTTTGGAAGTTGATTTCTGCGGGCCCCAAACATATTTTGAAGATCAGTAAGGCTTTCCCTTCGCAATGATATGAATTTTGCATCAATTCAATACACTTTTGCTTCTTGGTGTGACTCTTTTAAGGTTCGTTGGACTGATTGGATATTTAAATGATTTAAAAGTTTTTATCCAGTAATGCATATTGCTTTCACTTTACGCCATGTTTATCACGCGTTTTTATACGATTTGAAACGAAAACACATTTAATGATTTCATCTATCACATAACTCGAGATTGGCTGTGTGGGTGTGCGATTTTTGACAACATTTTTATGTTTGAAAACCATAAAGGATATTTCTTTCCCGGATTATAGGATTCGCAAAAAGGAAATTACATCAAATCTCTCAGTGATTACGAGAAAAACTACGATGCCTCTCTTTTTGGATTCAATTTCCTTCCAGCTGGAATACCACACCTTTGATTTTGTCTTAAATATTTATATTTCATTACAAGGAATTTATTTATGAGGGATGAATGGCTGAATTATTGTTTATTATCATATACTTATTTTTCTTTCCAAGCGATGGATAATAATAAAGATTCAATCAGAATTTGGGGGGAATTTATGTTTGTTAATTTGTTTGTTCGTCTGTTTTGGTTTGATTAGATCGAGAAAGATACTCTCTGTCGGGGTGTTGGTAATTTACTTTTGACTTTTGATTTGAAATAACCTTTGAATATTCAAAAAACAATTGCCAACATTTCAATGTTCTAATATGACAATCTCTTGTTCTGGAAAAGTGTCATTATCTTAATTTTGACAGATAGATGAGGTCGGTAGAGAGAAAGTTTGAAGAAAAGCTCTTATGATAAAAATGTGTGGGCGTAAAAATTAAAAACAAATATTTGGAGATGAGAAGTGTGCAAACTTAGTTATTTTTTAAGAAACATAAATCAAATGAAGTGTCACAAGGTGTTGAAAGAGAGTCACCTACAATGGCTGCTTGTCTGTAGACGTTAAATATAGATAATTTATATATTAAGTGGGTCTACTCATCCATGTAATTCATCTCTGACTTTTTACCAGTGTGTAGAGCACGCTGCGATTAAATTTAAAAGCCATCATTATCAAGTTACGACGTACATTTAACAGACTTAAATGGAAAATAAACGGCCGTATCCAAGGAAATATATATATAGGGCAAATAACCATAAATATTTCAACATAATTTGATGCCCTTTAGGCCCTTTTATCGATGTTTACGGTTCGTAATTTCTGTCAAATACCTGCCCAAGTTATCAAATTACATCTCTGATAGAACTTCTTGTCAAATTACTTAGGTTAATCTGTATTTCACGAAATGGAGTTGAAATGAAATGCACAGTTTTTGACAGGTAGTCTAGTTCGAACGAATAGTCATGCTTGTTTTTTTCGAGAAAGTTGACTAGGATTCATAATTACACTTGCTGAAAATCGTCACCAATACCGATATTACAATGGCAGGATATTGAGTAGTTATTGTCAATTGTAGATGATTGCAAAAGGAAGATGTTATTGCAACACAAAGATAAACAATCTTGTACAAAACCAATCTCTACAAACCCCGACAAGCCCTCGAAATTTAACGAATTATTAAACTCTACATGCAAATCCATAAATATAAAGCCACATTTAAAAAAAAAATATATCTGATAGATATGTTATAAAATAGCGAAAATTACATAAAACTTATAAGGCGCGATTTTAAAGCGAAGTCCATCCTGGTATCAAGCAGATTTCCAAGAAAGATTCTATGAAATATGATCAAACAAAATTATGAATACTTATATTGATACTAAAACATTTAGCAAATATTCCAAAAGATGACAAACCATAGTCAGGCTATGGTTCGTCATCTTTTGGAATATTTGTATGCAGACGACCTTTATAATCATTATCATTTTTAGGCTCTGGATAAAAAGGAACGTTAGCATCTTTAATAGCTTTGGATAATTTGAGATAGCTCTAGATAAGTTTGAAAATCTGAACTTATTTTCTTCCTTTTTTAAAGAGGGGGAGTGGGTGTCCTATTTTGTGTTTGTTTGTTGTTGAGTTCCTTTTCCTAACAATAACTGTAATCATTCGGGGCTTTCCCCAAGCATTTTATTTGTTGAGGGTAATGTACGCTCAATGCACTGGCATACATCTTTCAAAGCCATACTTATAGAGAGTGAGTCAATAAAAAGTTTACACTTAGAAAATTGCTAATTATTTTAAAAATTATCTATGAATAGTGAATTATTATACATATTATGAAAAAGTGTTTTATCTCATATCATTTGGTATCATTTTTCTGTGGTATGTGTTCTCGCTTGGATAAACAGGAGGCATTGTTTGCGAGAGTGCAAAAACCGACTTACGCCAAAGTTGCTTATGTGATGATTGAATTAAACAAATTGGGATTTGGGTTTAATTCGGTATTTGCAGATCCAAATAACATCCCTAACAAAATTAATCATGCCACACATATCGAATATCATGAACATTTTGTGCGCGCGTGTGCGTGTGTGTGTGTGTGTGTGTGACTTTGCTTTTGCGAAAAGCATATGAAATGCATTTCATTTGATACATTCAATTAATTCCCTCACTCAGTTAATCCCAACATAATACATTATGTAGGTAACACTTTGGCGCAAGTCGATTTTTTTGCACTCTCGCAAACAGTAGGGACTTCGCACAAAGACAACGGGAATTGCTACGATCGACGTCCTTTTAATGCACTACCTTGAATAGACGTCACACGTATCAGTCCACGCAAATCTAAAAGTCCCTAATGCCTCCTGTTAATCCAAGCGTGAGCACATACCACAACTAGCAATATTCTAGGTGTAAACTTTTTTTGACTCACACGGTAGTACTCATTTTATTTACATGATTATGATTTCTTCTTCTTTCCTATCCTTATAGCTCTCAGATCGGACAGGATTCCGTTATAAGTAAATGAAAGATAAACGACTAAGAATAATGTGGGTATGTGTGATGATACCTTAAATACTCAAAAATGATCACTGATGATGTTATTGATATTTCATGCCTTTGATAAAAACCGAATTCAACGCAAACCCAGGGAGAAGGGGAGTTGCCCTTTAAAATATGTTGTAAATTTGAACTTCAAGATGCTAATGAATTATCATCCACCCTATTGGACAAAGATGAATATCTAAACATACCGGCAAAGGCATCAAAATGTGTCAAAGTATGTGTGGGAGGATCGATCTTGTAATCCGCCCCGCCCACTCCCTTTTTCCCCTCTATCGATACTTGGTAACGGATGCTCCTCATCTATGCACCTGATCGCATCTTTATTAACGATTTGATGTAATGGGCGCCTCTCCCCTCCACCCTCTGCCGTCCCATCCATGCAAATAACGTTAAAGTGCTTACAATAACTCACAATTAATAAGGTTTCTGTGGAATGCAAAGGATTTTTCTAGATGAATGTTTGTTGTTGCTTGTTTTGATTGTTTGTTTGATTTTTTATTTTTTATTTTTTATTTATTTTTTTTATTTATTTATTTATTTTCATTATTATTTTTTTTGGGGGGGAGGGGGGGTGTTAGTAAACAACATGTTTATGTTAAGTAGCAACTTGTATAATCATATGAGATACAATGTCCATTGCCTGCTATTGTCACATATGGTATACAAATAATCAGCGTCATAATTTATATCAAAATTCCTTAAAGTACAACAGTTAGTAGCTATTATCTCTGCCCAATTCGTTATTTATTTCCAGAGTACGTGCTGACCGTCGTGTCAAACTTGAAAGAAGTAGGTCGATATGTGGAAGTTAATTTGGGGTAGATATAACCTGACAGGAATGTCGGCATTATATAGCAATAGGGGACGTTGGAAGACGTCGGGAAGTCGTGGATATTGACGTTGCGGTTTGGGGCATATTTCGCGACGACGATTACACCATGCTTGGTTTAATCCCATACTCATTCTCCTCCCGACTCTAACGAACATTAGGGTGTCACTTTTGCAGACGTTTTAGCTGCCCGGAGACATTAAGACAAACTTCGCTCTACAGAGTGACAAAATTGCTAGAACTAGTTTTTGCGTTTTTATGTTATTGCTGATGGCTGATATGCCTTTTGATATGTAGTAACTTAAATTGTTGGGAATAACGTAACGTCTGTCTTATTGGTACGGGTCTTTTCATGCCTGCTCGATTCCAAGAAAACTCGTTTCTAATTGGACACAACCAATTGCTGTCTGGCGTCCTTATCATTAGACTTACTTCCTGACGCTGTTGTGCATTTTGATCCTGAGGATGACGAGTATTTCGATTTATTCTTTGCCCCTAAATGGCAGGCGACGATAATCATTTTAGAATTGATTTTTCAATATAGCACTGTCTGACGTGTTCATCATAAATTTCAATGATTTTTCAATATGCGAGTATGCTGCACCCCTCCCATCTCCCAATAACGAATTTAGGGGGCATGTCCGGCCAGTGCCCCTCTTTAAAACACAGTAAATAATTACGATAATCTAGGTACAGTTAAACCTGTACCAGGACAATTACCCCCTGGGAAACTTACCCCCAGGGACAACCCCCCTCCCTCCC